>JAUMJK010000409.1:242500-447500 GCA_033558105.1 Coccyzus lansbergi | reverse complement strand
ACCCGTGTGACATTCCCAGTAGATGCTGGTCCCTTTGTGCGGATAGGTTGGCTGCCTCCCACTCATTTCTGCTGCCACTTGCTGGGCGCACATCGCTGTGGGGTTTAATTTGCCCTGCGAAGGTAACGAGGGAGCGGAAGGTTAGCTCTGGTACCGCTGGGGGCTGCCCCTTCAGACCTGCCCCTGCTCGCGTCCTCCAGATGGACTCTTGTATCTCAAGCTTCCAGAAGAGAATTCTTGTTGTACTGTACTCTCGTTCTCCTGAAAAATGCGAACTTGAAACCAGAAGCTGTGCTGGTGGGAATAGTGCAGGACGTGGTGGCGTTTGTAGTCTTGCTCCTTGGGGAAGAGAAATGGGTGCTTGGTGTGGGCTGAGCTGGAGACGAACAGCCTCTCCCTTCACAGGGTCTGCCTGGAATGATAGGAATGGTTGGACTCTGTGACCCGATGAGTCTCTTCCAACCTGGTTGTTTTATGATTCTGTGATTCTATAACCTCACTTGTCTCTGTATCACACAGGATTCCACTCAGCATCTCTGAACTGCTGCATTAGTATGTCCTTTACTTTTGCACCATGTGACACCTACGTTGGAGCAGACTATACCTTGGTATCACCCTAAATAATCACTGGATCAATTCATTATGAAGTAAGGATAAAAAAATCATTTTAAGTTAAGGAATAAAAAGATAAAAGCTTCTCATCAGTCTCTGCAGTCGGTAAAAATCAAAGTGTTTGGGGAAATTTCTTAGATGAAGAGTCTTTGTTTGATTGTTGCAGCGAACATGGAGCTATCTAATCTTATCACATTTGTGTTTGAAAAATTTTACAAAATTCTACCTTGGTAGCTGCTAGAAAAGAAGAAAATGCAACCTGTTCCCAGCCCAGTCATGCTCTTACCTTGAAGACATTATTGTTCTTGCTGGGTCCATAAATTGTTTATTATTCTGCCTCATTTTCATTCTTCTTTGAAGCCTGCAACTGAGACACATTTAATTTTTGTTAATTACTAATAACAAATATTCCCTTGACATGAAGCTATTATACCACATCCTGTTTTGCCAAAATGTAAATTGAACTTCATTCTAAAATCTGTAATTAATTCCGTAGTTTTAGAATGCAGAACTGCATTTCCTTTTAAATTGCAATCTTATCATCGGTATATACCACTAATTACGATTACCTAAAATCTAGCTACTGTAATTGGGTTCACAAAGTGCAAATAAGTTATTGATAACATCTCTTGCAGTTCGTACACAACCAATCTCAGGCCAATTAATTAGAGCTCACAAATTGTCGGCAGAAGAAATAGCTTGACTTGAATGATAAACTAAGAACAGAGACAAGAAGCACAAATAAGCGTATAGAGCAGAGTCTGTTACTGGCCTGTGTCTCACTGAAGCGCAGAGTGAGGCACAGTTCAAACAATCAGTTGGTTTCCAAACACTGAGGTATCAAGCAGAATATATCATATCACTGTAGTATATGAGTGTAGCATATACGTAGTGTAGTATATATGTAGTGTAGTATATACGAGTGTAGTATATAGCATAGAATCATAGAACAACCAGGTTGGAAGGGACCCATTGGATCTTCTAGTCCAACCATTCCTATCAAATATATGTAGTATATGTCACAAGTAGTGAGCTTCTTTGCAATAAGAACAATACAAAGGGACAACCCAGCACAGAACAGCTCTCCAGGAGGGGTCTGGAGTGCACTGAGAACTACATCATAACACAGGGGATCAACAAACCAGCAAGGGAACCTTCATAACCAGCAAGGGGAGATGCTCTGCTGCACCAGATTCCCACAAACAAGATGGAACACGTCGGAGATGCAGAGAGGCATTTCTGCGGCAGAGACCATTAGATTGTAGAATCATAGAATTGCCAGGTTGGAAGGGACCCACCGGATCATCGAGTCCAACCATTCCTATCAAACACTAACCCATGTCGCTCAGTACCTCATCCACCCACACCTTAAACCCCTCCAGGGAAGGTGAATCAACCCTCTCCCTGTACAGCCTCTGACACTGCCCAGTGACTCTTTCTGTGAAAAATCTTTTCCTGATGTCCAGCCTGAACCTCGCCTGGAGGAGCTTGAGGCCATTCCCTCTCATCCTGCCCCTGTCCCTTGGGAGAAGAGCCCAGCTCCCTCCTCTCCACAACCTCCTCTCAGGTCGTTGAAGAGAGCAATGAGGTCTCCTCTCAGCCTCCTCTTCTCCAGGATAAACACCCCCAGCTCTCTCAGATGTTCCTCATAAGGTCTGTTCTCCAGCCCCTTCACCAGCTTCGTTGCTCTTCTCTGGACTCTCTCCAGAGCCTCAACATCCTTCTTGTGGTGAGGGACCCACAACTGAACACGGGATTCGAGGAGCAGTCTCACCAGTGCTGAGTCCAGAGGGAGAATCACCTTCCTGAACCTGCTGGTCAGGATCCTGAGAGGAGGGAAGAAAGGTAAAAAGCAGAATACAGTCATGAACTTCAGGAGAAAACACTCTGTTTCCTTCAGGAATCCACCTAGAAGTCCGTCGGGTACGGCTCTGGAGGAAGAAGCGTCCAAGAGACTTTGCTGATTTTAGAGGATCACACCTCCAAGATGGCAAATGGTCTGTCTTCATAAGCAGGAGATCAAGGAAAGGCCGTAAGAAACCTACAGGGAGAATCATAGAATCATGGAATCATAGAACAACCAGGCTGGAAGGGACCCATAGGATCATCTAGTCCAACCATTCCTATCAAACACTAAACCAAGTCCCTCAAGACCTCATCCACCCTTCCCTTAAACACCAAAGGGACAAAGAGCTCCTCAGTAAATTCAGGGAAAAATAATGGATATATACAAAACATGGAAGCAGGACAAGTGACCTGGGAGCAATATAGAGAAACCACTGGAGGTCATTCCCTCTCGCCCTGTCACTTGGGAAATAAGGTCCTTTCTTTACAATCTCCAGTCCATGGCCATAGGATTTGCATTTCTGAAACAATCACATTGAAATAAAAGGCTTCAAGAAATGTTTTAAATTAAGCAAAAAAAAAAAAAAAAAATGGAAATCTGGATTTAATTCTGTATCACTCATGCTGTTCTTAATGGATTCCCCTGTGCCTACGAGTCAGTGCACCCACAGCAGTTTTTTGCAGCAATTGCTGATTTTCTGAGTCCGTGAAAAGTGAAAACACAAGGGAGTGAGTTGAGAACCCAGGGACAGCTCTGCTCTGAATTTCTGTGCTTAACCTGCCTTAAATGACAGTTGTAACAATATACAAGCAGTTTAATACTCTCCGTGTGGGATTTGGGCAGCAGGTTTAGTTTACTGTTGACAAATATAGTGCTTGAGCCTGAACCGTCTATCCTGGGATAAAACATGGTATAAAAGGTTGTTGACTAGAAATTCTGAATAATTCATCGTCTGTGCTCTCTTTTCAGCAAGATAGTAAGTCCCATTTTAGATCAAACTTCCGGCTATGGCAGGATGTTGTCATCTAGGATAATTGGAGATATTTTTTTTTCCTACTCTCTTAGTCTGAATTGAGTTCTAAAGAGGAGTTCAAAGGGGCAGAGCTGACAGGGATGTTCTCTCCTAATAATCCCGGCAGCATGAAATTCACAGGCTTGGCCAAAGGAGAAGAGAAATAAGCCTCACTTTATAGATTAAGCTTAGAATCTTAGAATCACAGAATCATAGAACAACCAGGTTGGAATAGACCCACCAGATCATCGAGTCCAACCATTCCCATCAATCACTAAACCATGTCCCTTAGCACCTCATCTATTTGTGTTTTTCCTGTGATATCGTTTTTCACTGCAAGCATCACTGGGAAGAAATTGCACAGTGTGAATGAGACAGAGCTTGGATGCTTCAGAGGGTCAGTGTCCCAGGCTGGTTACACCCTCTTGGCACCCAACGTGTACATTTCCGTGCGCGTGTGTTACAGACATACCCCAAAATGTGGGAACCTGGTGATATTATCACAGAATCACAGAACAACCAGGTTGGAAGAGACCCATTGGATCATCGAGTCCAACCGTTCCTATCAAAATTCCTATTGCTGTCCAGGTTTGTGTG
This sequence comes from Coccyzus lansbergi, assembly GCA_033558105.1. NCBI lineage: Eukaryota > Metazoa > Chordata > Aves > Cuculiformes > Coccyzidae > Coccyzus > Coccyzus lansbergi. The sequence goes on along the minus strand of JAUMJK010000409.1, from coordinate 443,433 downwards.
GTAAGGGAGGTGAAAATGCTCCCCCTGCTCCTTGCCAGGAGGGGTGGGATCCTTCTTCCTGGATGACTTCAGTGCTAATCCCGACACCACTGAAGATTTACGGTGTCAGTCGGCCTCTCCGCAAAGTCATCAATAAAGGCAGACGATGCGATTTACCCAAAGCTCCCTGGAACCTCAACAGCTCCGGAGGGGAAAACACCAGCAACCATTAAAGCCATGGAGCTGAGTGTCTCTTCACCGTGTAAAGAAAAGGAACTAATTAATACAGGAGGGGGTGGCTGGGGCTTAATGAGGTTGAGGGGAGAATGGATTTTAAGCTGTAAGAGGGGAGATTGAGATGAGAATTCAGGTAGAAATGTTTTGCTGTGAGGCCCCGGAACAGGTGAAGGGAGTTTGTTAGTGCTTCTAATATCCAGATTAGACATTTTCAACAGATAAAAAATGAGATGTTTCTTATTAAAATCATAGAATCACCAGGTTGGAAGAGACCTGCCGGATTATTGAGTACAACCCAATATACTGTCAGCTCTTCTTTGCCTTGCGGAACAACCTTAAAATTCAACACAGATAGTAACAAACTCATTCTGCATATTTAAGATGCATAAGCACTCACCCAGTGCCAAGTTGTCTTTCTCTTTTCCATTCCTCTTCCTGTAGATCAGCCCTAAGTTAAAATGTGATTATTTTTAACCCCTTTAACTGACAAAGCTTGTGACATCTGACATAACACGAGTGTAAAAATGTTGTCTTTCCATTTCATGAGTCCCTAACTTTCTGAAATTTTCACGGGGAAGTTATTATGATGAAAGACGCTTATTTTCTGAGCAGGCTGGTAGCAGTTTGGGCTCTTAAAATTAGCAAAATCAAGCAGCTAACTCTTCGAAGTAGCTGTTTCACAATAGCCGCTGCTGTCCCTCTTGTTTTAGATGGAAAGAACTTCTAAATTTACATATGGTTTTCTCCCCAAACTTTTCAATTTCATAGAATCATAGAATCACCAGGTTGGAAGAGACCTACCGGATCATCGAGTCCAACCATTCAAGTTAAGGGCTGGGAAACCTACTGGCCCTATTCTTTCCTCACAGCCCAACCAGTAGCTCACTCATGGTCTTCCAATCTGGTTGTTCTATGATTCTATGATTGTAAATGGATTTGTTCTCAAAGCCACTGAACGGCGGTGAAACTGTGGTTTTCTCCCCAAACTTTTCAATTTCATAGAACCATAGAATCACCAGGTTGGAAGAGACCCATCGGATCACCGAGTCCAACCGTGATCACGTCTCATCATTCATCCAAACAAATCTCTCATTTCATGTCTCCAGGACTAGCATTTCAGATGTGCATAATGTCAATTCACTCCAACCAGATCTATAGCTCATAGTTTTGCTTATTGTCACCAAAAACCTGGTGACAACAAGTCTTCCCAGAGTGGAACTGCTTGGGAAATTTTCTATGAGATTAAAACAATAACGTCCTTTGCATCAAACAAACCTTTCCTTCCACCTACCTTTCTTTACCTACCAGAGTCTGTTTCACGCAAGTGATTTTAATGTCTTAGAATCATAGAATCGTAGAATTAATCATACCATATCCCTTAAATGGTCATGGATTATTTCGTTCAATCTGAAGAAAGAGCAACTGTTGTTTTATGTGCTGATGTCTCTTATTAGCTCTAGCTGAATTCTTAACAATATTTAAGGATGACTTCTTTTGCAATCCTCTTCTATAATTTGTTAGCAGAGATTGAGAGAGGTTCATAATACAATATACAGGCTTTGAGTGTTCAGATATTAATTTCAATATTAGACTTGGCCGAAAGAAATTCTGAGACTTTAATATCTGTCTAGGGATTGGCAAACGGCACAAAACGCCGTTTCCTAAGATGCTGCATGATTCATCGTCCTCGCTCGGCGAATTTGTTCATCTGTTTAAGTAAAACTTAGCGAAATGTCAGAATTCTGTCACCTAAAATTACGACTGGGTTGGTGCTGGTTTTTTTTTTTTTTATGTGTTGCATTCAAAATTATATTGTCAAGGAGATCCAAGAGGCTGACATTGCCAAGGACACTCACTTAAAAATGACACTGCATACAAATCCTGAAGGATATTTCAGAGGCTACTCTGCCGAAAAGCAGAAAAGCTTTAATTTACTTTCTAAAAATATAAGTAGTTTAATTCTTTTTAAGATTCAGCCCAACATTTCAATTACTCCAAAAGCTTAAGGACTTGAACCAGGGAGCGTACCAGTAATTCACAGGAAAGGGATAATTTAATGATTAAATTCCTTCTATAAGCCATTTTAAAGATTCTGGGAGTAAAATGAGGACTAAAATAATTTAAATATAATATATATAAATATATAATTTAAAATAATTTAAATATATAATTTAAAATAATTTAAATTTTAGTCCTTGCAAAAAAAGCAACACGTTTTCTTTCTTAGAATAATGAGTACAAGCTGAAGATATTAGCACTTTTTTCTGTTAAAATAAAAACCAACAATACACAATGACTCGATGATCCAGTGGGTCTCTTCCAACCTGGTTATTCTATGATTCTGTGATTCTATGAAAGCAAGTATGATGAGTATAAATTTGGGAAGAGGTTGCATACTCCTCCACAATTCAGTGGCTTTGAGAACAAATCCATATACAATCATAGAATCATAGAACAACCAGGTTGGAAGACTGTGAGCTACTTGTTGGGCTGTGAGGAAACAATAGGGCCAGTAGGTTTCCCAGCCCTTAACTTGAATGGTTGGACTCGATGATCCGGTGGGTCTCTTCCAACCTGGTGATTCTATGATTCTATGATTCGTGCTGTACAGATGGTAAGTGTGTGAGATCTCTGTGCGAGAATTGGGAGAAGCAGAATGCAATTAGCAGACATCCATAAAATACTCCAGTGAAAGCCCAACCCGCCCTTCCGCACTGATTGGAAACTATTACCTAGACATTAGGAGGAAGTTTTTCACAGAAAGGGTCATTGGGCACTGGCAGAGGTTGCCCAGGGAGGTGGTTGATTCACCTTCCCTGGAGGGGTTTAAGGGACAGGTGGACGAGATGCTGAGGGACATGGGTTAGTGTTTGGTAGGAATGGTTGGACTCGATGATCCAATGGGTCTCTTCCAACCTGGTTGTTCTATGATTCTGTGATTATTCCGCTGAAGCTCATCTGCCCCCAGAGTGTTCATCGAGTGCTCTGTTCAGATTTAGAAAACGTGTTTCCCTTATCTCCACGTAAGTGGTGAGACCAAACAAACGGAAGGAAGACATCTGTCAAATATTAAACATCTGCCGTCTTCCACAACATCAACTGGTTGTTTTAAAATTTTGATAGACTTACTTCGTGCCCACATCATGATGTATGAAAGGTTAACCATGTATGGTTGGACTCGATGATCCGATGGGTCTCTTCCAACCTGGTTGTTCTATGATTCTATGATTCTATGAAAATATTTACTAGAGCACTGTGACTCTCTGGCAAAAAAAAAAATGAAATTGTATCTATAAGTCACAGTTTTGCAAGTTTACAAATATAAACAATACCTTTCAAAACCTCTCGTGTACTACAGCATTTCAGTGCTTCTACCCTAAGGACAATACGTGGCCTCTAGTCTACATATATTTTCCAAATATTCACTGAATTCAATGGCAAATTCACATGCGAAACATCAACTGCTGCTAGAATAAAAAATGCTTCCAAGAGATGCTTAACTCCGCAGTGTTTCTAGTGGCCAACATGCTCTGCAGTAGCTAATGAGACTGTGCATGTCCCTTTTAGACAAAATGTTCTGTTGAAAATGAGTGACTCTGGGAAAAAAAGAAAATTTGCTCTCATTTATTCTTCAGTCACCTTTGTGCGCATCTTGACCTCTTATTTACCTTGAATGTTTGCGCTTACGTTTGTTTTCTATGCCTTTTCCTACTCTACGCACTCTGCTCCTGTTTGTGTAGAACGTTTCGCACACAAAGCATCTTCAGTGAGGCTTTTGAGAAAATAATGGAACTCACATCTGGCCCCCGGGGTGGAAAATGGATAATTTTAGGCCTGCTTGCTACGTCACGTGCTGTGGGACGTGTGTGATTATATCCGACGTGCTTGTGGTTTTACATCAACTGTCACCACGGTCACTGTTCAGAAGCAGAATTATGACCTTGTGTGGTTCAAGCTGAAGAGCTCTCCTGCAGGTGGGAGTTGCAATGAATTCTCTGCATTGGGCACAGAGAGACTTATAGCACCTTTAGCCATGAGAGGTTTTCATAGCCAGAATGGAAAGTGGTAATTATGAAGATTATTATTGCTTAGAAGACAGGTCATGAAATCTTCCTGGGGAAGCTAGATGAGATCTCACCTTCATTAGTATCAGTGGGAAAACTCCCCTCGGCCACAAGGTGCTTGGGATTTCATCTGTTGCCTCCTGCCTCAATAAACTCTCTCTGCTTGCTGACTCCACTCTCAGAAGCTCCCGGAATGATTTATGTTACCTGCACTCACAAACGCTCTGAGAAAATCATTTGCCTCATAACGAACAGAATTTTAATTTTTTAGCTCATCATGTATTTAAAAACTTCACCTGGAGTGAACATCTGGGATTCTTAGCCACATTGTTTTAAAGATGCAGTAAAAAGCCCCAAAGCCCAACAATTCATGCTCCCAACTTCCCTTCCTCCACCCCTGGAAGAGCTCACTTGTTTATAAAATGGCAATTTTTAAGTTACAATTTCTTTCTTTCTTCCTCAGTATCGAATAAAAAAGTCATTGTAAATTTTATTGTAGTGCTCCTGAACTTGACAGTGCAATATGTAAGGCACCCTCACAGTTCTCTACTTTATATATTATTTTTATGATGAGAATTAAGGGCTTTATGAGGCTGTAATTTCTGGCATTACCATCTTTTCCTAGGAACTCAGTGTTATCCCCAATACACAGAAGAGCAGCTGCAACTTTTCAAGGTCAACTGAACATCTCGAATTAGGAAGGACTAAAGTGAAAAAGGGCCTCCGCCCTCTGCCTTGTTTCAAAATATTTTTGCTGTAAAATCACAAATAAATGCGAAGTTGACATATATTTATTGGCTCTGATACTAAAAGAGCAGCAGCACTACTGTACTTGCACAGAGCCTCAGTGAAGCAATGGGTCAACCAAGTTAATCTCCTTTGAAAGGGCCTGTGAGAGGGAAGGTCACCCAAAACATATGAATATATATGCAGTTGAAGGTGTTCAGGAGACTGGAAATCTCCACCCATTCCCTGGTATATGGGTTCCACGTTTCATGGAATCATCATGTTGGAAGAGACTCATCGGATCATCGAGTTCAACTGTTCCTATCAATCACTAACCCATGTCCCTCAGGACCTCATCCACCCGTCCCTTAAACACCTCCAGGGAAGATGACTCAACCCCCTCCCTGGGCAGCTTGTTCCATTGCTTAATGACCTTTTCAGTCAAGAATTTTTTCCTAATGTCCAGTCTAAATCTCCCCTGGTGGAGCTTGAGGCCATTCCCTCTCGTCCTGACCCCTGTCCCTTGGCAGAAGAGCCCAGCTCCCTCCTCTCCACAACCTCCTCTCAGGGAGTTGTAGAGAGCAATGAGGTCTCCCCTCAACCTCCTCTTCTCCAGGATAAACACCCCTAACTCTCTCAGCCGCTCCTCATAGGGCCTGTTCTCCAGCCCCTTCACCAGCTTTGTTGCTCTTCTCTGGACTCACTCCAGAGCCTCAACATTCTTCTTGTGCTGAGGGGCCCACAACTGAACACAGGATTTGAGGTCTGGTCTCACCAGTGCTGAGTCCAGGGGGAGAATCACCTCCCTGGCCCTGCTGGTCACACCATTTCTGATCCAAGCCAGGATGCCATTGGCCTTCTTGGCCACCTGGGCACACTGCTGGCTCATGGTCAGTCCCTGTCAATCAACACCCCCAGGTCCCTCTCATCCTGGCAGCTTTCCAGCCAGGCTTCTCCTAGTGAATCACTTTCAACTCACTTTCCCCTACACTGCAGAGTCCTCTATGAAAACAGGTTCTCAATAACAGGAATAAGACCAATCTTTCCATAAAACTTAGTTATTGTCAAGTAGCCTGACATAATGGATCTACTAGAAAATGACCATCAAAGCTGTCTTCTGAAGGTGCATAAAGGGCATTGGAACAGGCTGCCCAGGGAGGGGGTTGATTCACCTTCCCTGGAGGTGTTTAAGGGACGGGTGGATGAGGTCCAGAGGGACAGGGTTTAGTGTTTGATAGGAATGGTTGGACTCAATGATCCCGTGGGTCTCTTCCAACCTGGTTGTTCTATGCTTCTATGAGTCTATGATAACTAGTTCATTTCCATTAATAGAACTCACCTCACCCACTGTTTCCTATGTACTGAGTAGCCAAGCCACATTGATAATATCTCTTACAATCAACACATCTTGTTCTGTATATAACAGAATAGAGCAACTCTTTCTTCTGATGAAACCTCTACTTAAAACCACATACATAAGTCAAACAACCAACCCTCAGGCTCTGATCAGCTAGTAATTCTGTTAAAGAAACATAATAATTCACACAACATGGAATTTACACAGCTCAACAGATGCCTTCACTTGCTCCAGGCTACAATATTTTTTAACCACAAAAAAGTAGATATTATAGTTGTGATTGTGTGTATCCGTGTATGTATCAACAGAACAGAAGTGCTAGTCAGAGTAATTTTCTCCCTCAATCTTACATTGAAAAAAATGTATTATAATACAAAGGTGATACTTCAACAGCAGGAACTAATTCTGCTTCCTCTATTCACCCTGATACTCATTATTTACTAAAGAAATGCTCTTCACTAATAGAGACTAACATTTTCTTTGTTAAAGCAGCAAATTTCATCTGAGGAATATAAAAGACAATGTACAATTCTCCAAAACAAAATTCTGCAGAACTGTTAAAAAAGTGTTTACTGACTTCTAATGTGTTTCTGCCTTTATTGTTTTGGTTTGATTTTTGAAAGCATTTCAATGTCTTTGAGGTAAATAACTTAGATTTTTTTTTCATCACAGTTGTATTAAAATAGTTATTTCTCATACCTCGGAAGATTTTGTTATTAATTCCTCAAATTTTTCTGAGAGCTCTATATCTAGGTATTAATTTTACTTTCTCAAACAACAAGGAAAATTAGCTATGCTGACAACCTCACTAGTAGAATCATAGAACCATAGAACAACCAGGTTGGAAGAGACCCATCGGATCATCGAGTCCAACCATTCCCATCAAACACTAACTATATTTAAACTAACACTAACTATATAACACTAACTATATAACTATATAACTATATAACACTAACTATATTTAAAATCAGGTCTTGTGGACTTTAATATTGAGGGGAACTACTGTACTGACAGTCCTGGAGGCCATGCTCTTATATTAATGATTTATATATTATATAGTTGTCCTACAGGACTGAATGAAATACTTCAGAGAAGTGAAATCAGGAGATATTCGTCTCGCTGAATATTGAATTCTTGATTCAGTCTTTTAACCTGCAACTGGGTCGTGTTTATCCTGGAGAAGAGGAGGCTGAGGGGAGACCTCATTGCTCTCTACAACTACCTGAAAGGAGGCTGTGGTGAGGAGGGAGCTGGGCTCTTCTCCCAAGGGACAGGACAAGAGGGAATGGCCTCAAGCTCCACCAGGGGAGATTTAAGCTAGAGATTAGGAGGAAGTTTTTCACAGAAAGGGTCATTGGGCATTGGAATAGGCTGCCCAGGGAGGGGGTTGATTCCCCTTCCCTGGAGGTGTTTAAGGGGCGAGTGGACGAGGTGCTGAGGGACGTGGGTTAGTGTTTGATAGGAATGGTTGGACTGGATGATCCAATGGGTCTCTTCCAACCTGGTTGTTCTATGATTCTATGATTCTCTGATCTTCAACCATCCTCAACGAGAAACCAAAGTTAATGCTGCGGTAAGTGTGGCTCAGAGTTCCAGTTATTTTAGTAAGTATGTTTGTGTTATTCTGTTTTTACTGTGATGAATCGGAATATAGTTTACCAGGATCAGGAAACTCCTGTGTTTAACTCTGCCTTTTCCTCTCTCTGGCTCAGTATTTTAATGAATGCACTACTAAAACATCTCTATTCAGCTCTCAGTATCATAGACTAATTAATCCCCCCCTAATATTAAATATACAAGTAAGCAGAGAGGTTTCATCACTATTTAATTAAATATTTTTTTCTGGTTTTCATAATTTATTCGCATATTTTTTAAAAAAGCTTAAAATAACCTTAACCGAAAGAGGAGATGTTAATGAATTAGTTAAGTAACTTTGGTTATTACAAAATTAAAATGAAGATATTTGCAAATTATTTTATATTTCCTAGGTATTATCATTCATAAGTGATCCCTTTTGCCCTGATGAACACATGAAAAATTAATGAAAAATACGATCAAATGCAAAAATATTGTAATAAACATTTTTTTTCTTTAATGCAACCTGAATTGCCAGGATATTTTACTCTTGCCTGGGCCCATAAAATCTTGCTTGTTATTAAGATATCTAAAGGATCATATCTTATTTTCATTACACTCCAGAGTACAGTTTTTCTTAAGTTATAGGGTAATTATAAACACGGGACGTTCTCGACCTTAAATCTGAAGCATAAACTTGTAGATCTAATTGGAGCAGCCGTTTCCATGACAAGTCTATGAGTAACTCTGAATTCTTTGGATTTCTCATACAAGCCTCAGCTGAACCTGGGAGGTGTGGTGAGCAGGCAGGAGTTTAGAGCTGAGGCGCTTGATGTTGAGTGTTCTGCCCTTTGGTTTACTCTTAGAATCATAGAATCATAGAAACAACCGTGTTGGAAGAGACCCACCAGATCATCGAGTCCAACCATTCCCATCAAGCACTAAACCATGTCCCCTTGGCATATCTCCCCATGGAATACTATGGAAAACTTCTCATTCTGCATCTTCCTCCTCCTCCTACTCATCTGACATGACCCGAAAGGATTTTGCACATCCAAATACATCCTTAGAATGCTCTAAAATGAGTATCTGTTGAAAGCAAGGAGGCTCCTATGCCTCTCACACTAAGACAAATCAAATGCCGCTTTCTGGAAGGCCCCGGAGTTAATTTTCTCTGAGACATGAGCAAATGCGATCAGGTTGTAAACCAGTTTTTTTAGTCATTGAGAAAATACTGTGAGTTTTCATTTAATAACAGGAGAATTATAAATACACCATTTTCATGACTGAGAACTTCCTTACATTCACAGAGGTTGAACAGATATTTTTGCTTGAATTTTTATTATATGGTAAACTGAGGAAGTGTTCAGCCAAAAAAAAACTGAGAAAGTTTTCAGCCAAAAAAATTTGTGAATTACTGTTAAATTCCTTTTCTGTGATTGTCAAAATAACAATAGTAATAGTCTCATTTTAACATTTTGATAGGAATGGTTGGACTAGGAGATCCGATGGGTCCCTTCCAACCTGGCTGTTCTATGATTCTATGATTCTATGATTTCATTATTATTGGCTGATCTTAGTCTTAGATTCACTTTGCCCATCTTTTCTCTTAAAATTAAAAAAAAAAAAGAAAACAAAAAAAGCATTTAGTTTGTTAGAACAAAATGCTTTAGGCTGTGAAAGAAAAATGAGAGGGGAGGTTATCCTAATATGTTGCCTTCAACTTCTTGGTCCAGGCCTCTGTGATTTATTTTTCAGTTTAGCTCACAGAGAGTAATTCAGCTACTGCAACACCCACAGATTATTTTTGTAGTTAAAAACATCATCTGCTGAGAAAATAGGTGCTGTAGCAATTCAGGTTGTGGTTTTTTTATGTTTATTTCTATAGTTTAAGTTTGCAAAATATGACCAGGAAATATTAAATTCAAAAACTTAAATAAATACATACTTAGAGAGGATTAATCAAAGCTTAAAATGTGGCCAAAAAAGGGAGGGGATGGGAGGGAATACAATGAAAAAAAATCTGAATTGGTTGAGTATTATATTATATTATATTATATTATATTATATTATATTATATTATATTATATTATATTATATTATATTATATTATATTATATCATATCATATCATATCATATCATATCATATCATATCATATCATATCATATCATATCATTAAATATCATATCATTAAATATCATTAAATATTATATTATTAAATATTATATTACTATTATATTATTATATGTTTTTCATCTTGCTTCTCTTTAACAATTTTCTAATTTTTAGTTCATTCTAAATTCAAAATCTCATTTGGCATAACAATGTCTATTTATTTTTATACTGCATGATATAAAACAATGAGAGATGTGAGCTAGTGAAGGTCTGGACACAAATCAGCTAATCTCTGTGTCCTTGAGGTTAAGTGCAGAATTCCTTTCTCTTCTTAATGGCTCCTGGAGATGCCACATAGACAAGATGCAGTAGCTTGTATTTTTATATGAGTGCAATCTCCCTTGTGCTAACTGCTATAGTTAATGGTTCACATTTATAACCAAGCAGTTTATTCTGCAGCTGGAGGAGTAAATCCAACCAAAAAAAAAAAAAAATTAAGGAAAAAAAAAAGCCGGATTAGTGTGGAAAGTGCTTAGCTAAGCCCCATACTTCACTTGGAGAGACCCTTAAAGGAGAAGCTGCTGAGGTGCATACTAATATTTGCCTGCGGCATCTGCTTTTCACTCTCAGGGGTGGAACGTTATGCTTTACCACACGTCGTGCATGTCGCTTCTTCAAGTCTGTTTATAGTATCCTAGTGGAAAGGATGAGGTCCTGAGGGACATGGTTTAGTGTTTGATAGGAAAGGTTGGACTCGATGATCCGATGGGTCTCTTCCAACCTGGTTGTTCTGTGATTCTGTGAAAACTCTGCAAGACTCAGACCTCAGCAGTACAGAACTTTCAGAGGTTAAAAACTATTCTGATGTGGCCAAAGCCAAGAAAAAAGGAAATAAGCTTAGTTCTTTTTTTTTTAATAGGTGAGTACTCACAAAACAATTGCTGTGATGTGGAAGTATGTACTAATATGGTTGGACTTGATGATCCGATGGGTCTCTTCCAACCTGATTGTTCTATGATTCTATGATTCTATATGGAATTTTAGTAGCATAATAATTTCAGTAGCTGTAGTATATTAAGTTTCTTATATTTAGAAATCTCTCTTTAGAAAGCTTCTTGGTTCTGCTCTTTCATAGAAATGCACGACAGTCAAAATACATTGGCTCAGGCTGGTCCTTCGTTTTCTTTCACTGAAATATCTCTCATGCTGCTAATTCAAGACACAGAATTCTTCTGCATTAATTTCATAAGCCTTTTGGGTGGTTATTCTATATCTAATTTTGCATTCTCTCTGTTTCTGGAAAAGAAGGCATTTTGGTCATCTGCTAAAATGAATGTTTTGTCTTTGTCTGATTCCAATAAAGATCATAAAATCATTGAATCTTTAGGTTGGAAAAGACCTTTGAGATTGTGAAGTGTAACTGCACTTTCAGGTAGTTGTATGTAGTGATAAAGTCTACCCTCAACCTCCTCTTCTCTAGGCTAAACTAAGTAAACCCAATCCCCTCATCTGCTCCTGTTAAGACTTGTTCTCCAGCCCCTTCACCAACTTCGTTGCCCTTCACTGGACTCACTCCAGAACCTCAATGTCTTTCTTACAGTGAGGGAACAGTACTGAACACAGGATTCAAGGAGCGGTCTCACCAGTGCTGAGTCCAGAGGGAAAAGAACCTCCCTGGACCTGCTGGTCACACAGTTTCTGATCCAAGCCAATTGGCCTTCTTGGCCACCTGAGCCACTGCTGCTTCATGGTCAATGCCTGTCAACCAACTCCCTCAGGTCCTTCTCCTACAGGCACTTTCCAGCCAGACTTCTCCTAGTCAGGAGCTGCTCAGGGTTGTTGTGCCCCAAGTGTAGGATCTGCCATTTGGCCTTGTTAAACCTCATCCCATTGGTCTCAGCCCATGGATCCAACCTGTTCAGATCCCTTTGGAGCCTCCCTGCCCTCCAGCAGATCAACACTTCCACCCAGCTTAGTGTCATCTCCAAACTTGCTAAGGGAGCACTCGTTGCCTTCATCCAGGTCATTGATGAAGACACTGAACAGGACTGGACCTAGCACTGAGCCCTGGGGACACCACTTGTCACTGGCCTCCAGTTGGAGTTAACACCATTTCCCACCACTCTCTGGGCCCTCCAGTCAACAGTTTTCCACCCAGGAAAGTGTCACCTGTCCAGACCAGAGGTGACAGTTTCCGTAGCAGAATGCTGGGAGAAACTGTGTCAAAGGCTTTGCTGAAGTCCAGGAAGATCCATCTACAGCCTTTCCCTCGTCCATCCAATGTGTCATGTTCTCATAGAAGGATGTTACTTGTTTCTTTTATTTTTGGTGAGAGGCTAAAAGTTTTAAACTTCTGTAACATTTTCAGTTAGAATTTTTTTTTTTTTTTTTAATACAGATTTGAAGGCACCACAGAATTCAAAAGTACCATCTGCTTATTAAGAAATATAGTAAACAGCAACATGCAAGTCAGTCCCCAAATTCAGATAAGCTCGTAAAACCCTCTGGTTTCTAAAGGGCTAGAAACAGAAACACCCTGAGACCTACTCTAGGTCATTTGTTGAATGTTGTTGCTGGTTGCAGTCATCCATAAAGCACTCACCCAGATGTGAATCCTTATGTATTAATCAGATTGAGTTGTGCAGCCAGCACCTAGCAAAAGCCACCTGTCCCTCTTAATGACTACTATCAATTATCTTCCTTCTAGTATTTTGAGAAAAGTAGTTTTTGTCAGATAGTTTCAGTCCAGGTGAAGCGCAGAGAAGGAGAAATCTTTTCAGAAAGTGATTCTCCTGAGTCTCCTCCTTGAGATGCTGTGACTAAAGAGGCTCTGTTAAGTTCCAAGCAATGAAATTCCAAACCTTTTGAGAATCATCACTTGCTAATTATCATTCACCATGGCAAAAACCCTTCAGCTCGCTCACCTCCACTAAATTAAAATAAGAGGTAAGACCTGCGTGAGTTGATTGAGCAGGAATTATTTCAGCTCTTCACAGTTTTGGAGCTCTCTGTTCCCTGCTGTGTGTAGAAAAGTAAGAGGAAGGCACAGCCTGTTGTGAAGCTATAATGACTTTTTTGTTGTTGTTTGTTTGCTTGTATTTATCTACACCCTGTTTACTCCTGGCACATCCCTGAGTAAGATTGGACATGGTTTAGTGTTTGATAATAATGGTTGGACTCAATGATCCGATGGGTCTCTTCCAACCTGATGATTCTATGATTCTATGATTATCACTTTCTAGTCAATATCTTCTTTTAGGTCTCACTTTATCTTTTAGCGTCTCTCTCCAAGGCTGTTAATTTTCAACCTATTAGGAGAGCTCATTGTCTCCATTAAGGAAAAACTTAAACCTGATTTGACAGCAATGGGATCTCTCTGCTTTTTTGAGATGGGAAGACCACACACAGAGCATCATTTCATTCATGTGACCAAGAAAGCAGGTAAATAAAGCTGTGCCCTGAAAATTTTTGCTAGCAAAGAGAAAGACAAAAACAGTTTAATCACTTCATAGAATTTTCCACAGTGATTATTTTTTTTCCTTCTGTGGAATAAGCTCTGTTAAAAGACATACTCTCCCTCTTCCAAAGGAACTCTTTTCATCTTTCATCTTGGAATAGGCTGCCCAGGGAGGTGGTTAATTCACCTTCCCTGGAGGTGTTTAAGGAACAGGTGTTTGAGGTGCTGAGGGACATGGTTTAGTGTTTGATAGGAATGGTTGGACTTGATGATCCAATGGGTCTCTTCAAACCTGATTGTTCTATGATTCTATGATTCTTTCCACTGATACTTTCCATCTATGGATTTCTCCTTTCTTAAGGGAAGCTCCTCTCCTGTTTCTTTTCTGTTGCTAAACACTTCTGTGTATTAGGCTACATCCAAGCGATTTTTCTCTCCATTTGGTTCCTGCTACCACATTGCTTGATATTTCATGATGCATTTCCATAGTTATCCTAGCAGCTCATGGCCTGTTGCTAGAGCAGGAAATTTTTCACAGAATCACAGAACAACCAGGTTGGAAGAGACCCATTGGATCCTCCAGTCCAACCATTCCCATCAAACGTCAACCCAAGTCCCTCAGGACCTCATCTACCTGTGCCTTAAACACCTCCAGGGAAGGTGCATCAACTCAATATAGTTTACTGAAAGGAAGAATCCCTATCTACAAGGGGTAGAGTGGGGTAAGTAGCTGTCATAACCTGTTTTACACCCTTTTTTTTGCAGGACTTTCTCTTACCTCATGACATAAAAACTTACCCCTTCTCAAGCCCAGGAAATGGTTTTGTAAGAGTTAAGGATTTGGGTTTTTGAGACATTCAGTTCTCCCGAAAGTGTTACAGCCTATTAATTAGCCACAGTATTTTTTTTTTTTCATCATTAAGTTATCAGCTTTTACTGTCATTAACTGTCAGCTCAGTTCTGCTGTTTATGAGAACGTTGGGTTGATTTGCATACATTCCGAATAAATGTTTTTGCTCACCAGAGAAATACACTCACACACACAATTCTCTCTTGCCTTGGGCAGACATAATCCCAGAAATGAAGCTATTAAAAACCAACATATTTGCTAACACTTTCTTACAATACAGCAGAGCTTGCACCAAGGTATCTTTATTATTTTCATCACAGTCTTGCTGAATAGGACTCATATGCCACGTACTTAGAAAACTAAATGACGAATCCACATTAGCACAGAAGACTTAGAAAACGGCACAAAAGTCACTGTGTGTTTCACAACTGCAGAATTTATATTTTACAACCTGCAGAAAAAAAAAAATTTTTTCTTCGTTGGCTACTACCAACAACACTTAAACCTCAAAATGACATCAAAATGAGTGTAAGAGTAAGCACGATAACATTTGTTAATTTGTCCCTCAGCACAAGAAGGATGTTGAGGCTCCGGAGCGAGTCCAGAGAAGAGCAATGAAGCTGGGGAAGGGGCTGGAGAAAATGCCCTATGAGGAGTGGCTGAGAGAGCTGGGGGTGTTTATCCTGGAGAAGAGGAGGCTGAGGGGAGACCCCTCAGTTGCTTTCTACAACTACCTGAGAGGAGGTTGTGGAGAGGAGGGAGCTGGGCTCTTCTCCCAAGGGACAGGGGACAGGACGAGAGGGAATGGCCTCAAGCTCTGCCAGGGGAGATTTAGGATGGACATCAGGAGGCAGTTTTTCACAGAAAGGGTCATTGGGCATTGGAATAGGCTGCCCAGGGAGGTGGTTGATTCACCTTCCCAGGAGGTGTTTAAGGGACAGGTGGACGAGGTGCTGAGGGACATGGGTTAGTGTTTGATAGGAATGATTTTTTTCTATCGTAAGCACTGTTTTTAATTATTTTTACAAGATGTTAACAGTTATACTGTTAATATACGAGGGTTATGAATCTGTACTAAACTGAACTAACATCAGAGTTTTCAAACTCACAACAAAGCAACATCTTCCCTTCAAGGTGAAAGCACACAAGCTGTAAAATTCTCCTAAGAAAAGTTTTGGTTTTATTACACTACTTTCCAACTTGGTTAAAATTACATTTTTTTTTCCTTTTCAGCCAGTGTGACAAAGAGTATATAGTGCAAGCATTTCACAAAAAACGTCTCTTGGAGTAAAATCTGCTGCTGTTTGGAATAACCGACAAATGCTTCAAAGACAAATCCTATTTAATCAGCCCCAACCCAGAAGCCTTTCATCCACCTGCTATGCAGCTCTATGGAATAGGAAGCTAGTGAACTTCTTATGTCGCACAAAAAATGATTGATAGCACTCGTATTTTTATTTATTTATTTATTTATTATATATTTGGTGAAATTGAATGCTGCTTGTCTGTCACATAAATTACAAATATCTACCTTTACGTTTGTATTTTAACAAAGTTAACACTTTTATATATATATATATATATATATATATATATATATATATATATATATATATATAAAATGTATTTGCTTTTTTATATAAGGAAATAAAGTATGGCCAATACTCATTGGAAATGTATTCCAGTGTTACATGGAAACTAATTTGGTGCTGTCGGAATTCAAGGACAAAACCATGAGATGCACTGTTTTCCGTCCTTTCTGAATATTTCGCTTGTCACTAAATTCCCTCCTATACCTCTTTTACAAACATTCAGTAGAAGAAATCTTTCAATACTTGCTTTTTAACAGATAGTCTTAAAAATAAACATTAATAAATATATATATATATAAAATATATAATGGTTGGACTAATAATATATAATAATATATTATGGTAATAGTATTATGGTTGGACTAGAAGATCCGATGGGTCCCTTCCAACCTGGTTGTTCTATGATTCTATGATAATAAATATATATAATAAATATAAAAATTTTAAAATAACGATTGAATTAGAAAGTAGGTATTTCTTGGAAGACTAGATACTTCTAGAAATAAAATGCACTAAATTCTTTGCTTTAAGATTTTCCATTTTTCTGAGTGTTTATAGGTTGTTAAGCAGAACAGCAAGAGAACTTGAAGTTAGGACCATGCTGGAAGGAGGGCTCAGCGAGGATGCTTTTAACCAAAAGTAAACACTTAATTGTAATTTCCAATGTGATAGAAAAGTCTATGGAAACTGGTGGGTCTCTTCCAACCTGGTTATTCTATGATTCTATGATTCTATTACTCTCTTCTGACTTATTCTCGTGACAATGGTTTGATCAGCTCTTGCATTTCTCCTCCATCACTCATCTGTGCAGAATTTTTTTGCATTATTTCACAACATTTATCGTCTCTGGATGTGTGTTACACTAGTCTTTAATACATGAGGAGTCCATCGCTCACTCAACCGTCTACTTACCTGCTGATTCTGAGTAGGTGTCTCACTACAACAGCAATGTAGTCGTGGTGATGGCTTTTAAACTGCAAAAGCCACTTACTTCATGCTGCTTTCAATAAGAAGAATGCCAAGAGTCTATTTTATTGTTTCAACAACAGTTCTAAAAAGAAATCATTTGTTCAACCTGCAACAATCGGCACTGAGGGGAGAGGATCAAGTGGTGGGGTTTAGAATCATAGAATCATATAACAACCAGGTTGGAAGAGACCCATTGGATCATTGAGTCCAACCATTCCTATCAAAGACTAAACCATGTCCATGGTTTGTTGCTATTTCAAGCCTAGGAAGAACTGGCAAAAAGGATTTGAGGCCTTATTGGAGATAACATCATTCAAGTAATAAATTAATGTTTTGTCTAATGTATAAAAATCGTGTATTCAGCTAGATATTTTTGATTTCTTGACTCTGACAGAAAGCACACAGCAAAATTAAGATGAAACACATCATCTAGTGCCACCTTATATTTAGAGTGAAGAAAGAATGTCAGCAAAAAAGTGGATCCTAAATCTACTTCTCTAACACAATCGTGAATAATTCAGCTGAGAAACCTTCGGCCTCCATATGCTTCTATAAGAAGCACTCTGATAAGCTGCTCCTCATGCTACTGAGAAACGTATATGAAAAGGGAGGAGATATTAGGGTTCTGGTAAGAACAAGAAAGCACCAACAGGTGTTTATCCTTTAATTTAGGGAGAGGTGTTCAGAACGAGCGTTTCTGACATGAGCTGCATTGAGTGACTGAGACAGAGAGCATTTCTTCTAATATCTGCACATACCGTGATGCATAAAAATGCAATTCGCTGCAATCTCAGATCTCTTGTGCTTCTTTAAGTCACTTATATATGAGGGAAAGAAAAGGTGGAAACTGTGCTGCAGATACTGCTTTTCTTTCATTTAAAAAAACCACAATAAAGTGTTTGTTCTTAGTGAAAAAAAAAAAAAAAGAGAGAATGAAAAAGTAACCCCACCAAGCAAAAAAGTACATAGATGCTACTAAGGTGATACTTAGACTTGAATTAATATAAAAGCATGAAATGTTTTAATTGGAGAGGGTTTCCCATCAGGACTATTAGTCCACCAGGGCTCATCCATGTGGAGTATTCCATTTCTTTAGAACAGCATCTAATTGTTTCTTGAACGATCCCTGTGTTGTGCCTCAGCCCTAGTGCCAGATAGGCCGTTCCATGTGTTTATTATGTGCTAACTGAAAAAAAAAGTCTCACTAACATCTGTCGGAAGTTCGCTTCTCTCTCATTTCCATTTATATCTCCTGAAATTCTTACTGGGTGGGAAACAGTTGTTCAGGATGACATTTTGCACTCTCACTGGATTTCAGCCTTTTTCAAAAAAGGCTCTAACTTTCAGTCCATCATTTTATCTCGCATAGTACTTACTGCCTGATCTACTTCTCTTTCTAATTTATTTTTTTCTTCTTTCCTAGGTGTCCGTACTGGGCTCAGTTCTGTTTAACGTCGTTATCAATGATTGCAGTGAGGGGACTGAGTGTGCCCTCAGTACCTCAGAGAGTTGGTCAACAGTTCGATGACCATGGACCAGCAATGTGCTCCAGTGACCCAGAAGGTCAATAGCATCCTGGCTTGTACCAGTAATGATGTGGTCATCAGGAGTTGGGAAGTGAACTCAGGACTGGTAAGACTCCATCTCAAATATTATATTCAAAATTATATCTCAAATATTATATCAATATGTCCAGTTTTGTGCCCCTCACTGCAAGAAAGACATCCAGGTGCTGGAGCAAGTGCAAAGGGGCAAAGAAGGCTAGAGATTAGGCGGAAGTTTTTCACACAGAGGGTCGTTGGGCATTGGAATAGGCTGCCCAGGGAGGGGGTTGATTCCCCTTCCCTGGAAGGGTTTAAGGCACAGATAGATGAGGTGCTGAGGGACATGGTTTAGTGTTTGATAGGAATGGTTGGACTCGATGATCCGATGGGTCTCTTCCAACCTGGTTTTTCTATGATTTTGTGAAGCTGGAGAAGGTTTGTGAGTACAAGTCCTGTGAGAAGCAGCTGAGGGAACTTAGGTTGCTTAATCTGGAGAAGAGGACTGAGAAACGAAGCTGGTGAAGGGGCTGGAGAACAGACCTTATGAGGAGCGGCTGAGAGAGCTGGGGGTGTTTATCCTGGAGAAGAGGAGGCTGAGGGGAGACCTCATTGCTCTCTGCAACTACCTGAAAGGAGGTTGTGGAGAGGAGGGAGCTGGGCTCTTCTCCCAAGGGACAGGGGACAGGACGAGAGGGAATGGCCTCAAGCTCCACCAGGGGAGGTTCAGGCTGGACATTAGTTAAAAATATTTCACAGAAAGTGTCATTGGTCACTGTCAGAGGCTACCCAGGGAGGGGCTTGAGTCACCTTCCCTGGAGGTGTTTAAGGGACGGGTGGACAAGGTGCTGAGGGACTTGGTTTAGAGTTTGATAGGAATGGTTGGACTTGATGATCCAGTGGGTCTCTTCCAGCCTGGTTGTTCTATGATTCTACTGTGTAATAAGGATATTTTCCAGCCTAAAATGTTCAGCTTTCCTTTTCTTAGATCACTTTCATTAAACTGGCTTCTTGTACCTAACGGGTGCAGTGGACTCAGAAGTCAAATCATTCATGTTTAAGCTTTCACTGCAGCAAATTCAGTCTCAGGTCTGAAATCCTGTAAAGTATTTCATAGAATCGTAGAATCATAGAACAACCAGGTTGGAAGGGACCCATCGGATCATCGAGTCCAACCATTCCTATCAAACACTAAACCAAGTCCCTCAAGACCTCATCCACCCGTCCCTTAAACACCTCCAGGGAAGGGGAATCAACCATCTCCCTGGGCAGCCTATTCCAATGCCCAATGACCCTTCCCATGAAAAACTTCCTCCTAATGTCCAGCCTAAATCTCCCCTGGTGGAGCATGAGGCCATTCCCTCTTGTCCTGTCCCCTATCATCAGATGAAGATAAGTACTTGAAGTTAAAATTTAGTCCCTTTGCCATTTATAATTGTCCGAGTTGATTACATTAAATACTGTCCTTGGTTACCTCTGATTACTTTCACTGCTCATAATAAATCTGGGGAACTATGAAAGAAGTTTAAGTTATCCTATAATACCTCCTAATTCATCTTTCATATACCTCTATCAAAAGATATAGTTTAGATGAAGTTCTTTATTACTTGGCAGTTGAACCAAGCTGAGAGAGTACATCTGTATTCTTAGTCACCTCATTAGTTGACAAGAATGTATTTTGTCACCACCACTTAATCTTTTTTCATTTGTACCTATGGCATAAGCTGGAGTTTTACCTGATGATTAGTCCCTGGTGCAGCTGATGGTTTGTAATGTATATGGAGTCAAAGTATTACTGAAGGGGCAGCTTGGAAGGATGAAGGGCAAGAGAACAGCTGCATTAAAGGGAAATTATGGTTAGTCATGAGTTAAAAATACTTCCAAAAATGATGGCAACGCATTGGACTAGATTATCTCTGGAAGTTGTGCATTCTCTGTTCTTGGTGTTGTTTTATTTTTCAAGAAGAAACAATTGAAATTTGGAGAGAAATATCATGAAATATGAAAAAAAAATACTTAGAATTTACATTATTAAAAAGGTGTTTGAGCATGGTGTCTACTTATTAACTCATATTGGTTTATTTACTAAGAAATTGTGTGTCCTATTTCCTACTCTGACTTGCAGCTAATGTAGAATCCCCAGGTTGGAAGGGACCCACCTGATCAGCTTCTGAGTGTCAGGAATTGTGTCTTTGTGAGTCAAATCCTGTGCCGTTCTGACCCGGAGAGAGAGTCTCTCTTTGCTCAACCACCTCCTTCTCCCTAAATAGGTTATAGTCAGTGATTCTTAAAATCAGTCATGCGGCTTCTTGCGTTGGGTTCCTGTCAAACCAACTAGGTCAGATCTCTGCTCGTCGCTGAGAGCGCTGATTCCAGCCTCCCCCTCCTCCTCCTTTTGGATGTGAGCATCCACACATCCTCTCTCTTTCCGTGCTCCATCCTGGTTTGTTTTCTTGCCCCCAACTCCCTTGGGTTTATTGCAGGGAAGTGGGTTCTTGTCCCCCTTTTCCTAGGAAAGACAGCGCAGGACGGACACGGAGCTGTCGGAGCGAGGCCAGAGGAGGCCACAGAGATGATCTGAGGGATGGAGAACCTCCTGCATGAGGACAGGCTAAGAGAGTTGGATTTGTTCAGAGAAGAGAAAGCTGTGAGGAGACCTCAGAGATGAGGAGCAAAGCAGTCATTGGGCTGAATAAAAAGATCTGCTCCTAAACAGTTTAGTGTTTGGTAGGAATGGTTGGACTCGATGAACCGATGGGTCTCTTCCAACCTGGTTGTTCTATGATTCTATATTTAAAAACCCAAGCAATAACATATAGTTGAATATTAATTTCATTTATACTACTTCAACTGCAAAATTTGCCACATTCCACCACCTCAGCTAATGTGTAATTTGGATTGTGATGTGTTTTCTGCACGTGCAGCGAAGTCTGCAAAAATAAATTTCGTAGGTTCACGAAGCTGTAAATAGTTGGAGCTGGAAGAAAGCCTTGGCAATCATTTAGTCTAATCTCCCACTCAAAGTAGGGTCAGATAAAGTTAAGATCCTCAATACAGTCTCTACTTGAGTTTTGAATAATGTCACAAGGATGAAGACTCTGCAGCCTCTCTGGGCAACGTGCTTCAGTGTTTGACAACCCTCAGAGGAAAATGAGTGCAACAGCAGTTTCATGTATTTATGTTTGGAGTCATTGTCTCTTGTCCTGTCACTCGGCTCTACTAAAAAATATCTTATTCAATGCCTTCCATTAAGTAGGATTCTGCTCTCAACCTGCCTCAGCTTCCCAGGTGCCTGTGCACAACAGGGATGAGATGCTGGAACTGGGTGGGAAAACACCTGAAAACTGCTGACAGACTATGGGATTTGGCCACGTTGCCTTCCCTAATATCCACGAGTGCTTCCTCCTCAACTTAAGGATGTGCCTTAAAACACAGTTTTTCTGTCGTGTTGGACCTCACTGAAAAACCAGGAGGAGTTTGGTACTTCTTTGCTTCCAGCTCTCTAATGCTCAGTCACTTCATAGTGAGCTTTTGGGGAACCAGTGGTTGAAACACTGAAGGGTTTTTTTTTTTCAGTGAGGCTCCTGCAAATCCCCAAAAGCAGCCATTCACGTCGTTTAAACCATGCAGGTTGAAGTAAAAGCTAAAATTATTAAATTATTATTTCTTCTGTTTACTTTTTATTTTTACATTTCACTTTTTGCTTTCAATCAAAGGCGATTAGGCTGAACAAAAGGTCGCGACTCTCTGTGCCACAGGCTGAGAACTACAGGTATAAAGCTTTAGTCTGCAATACAAACTAAACAATTTACATTAGAAATGGTTTACTGCAGTCCTTTGTTTGCAAGTTTAATCACATTTTGAAGCACTTCTAAAGATAATTTCAAAATCATATTCCATTCTCTTCTCTGATTCACAGAACGGTTTGTATTTGTTGCCATGTCTACGACTTGTTTTAATGCCTGTTGTACAAAGAGCTCTATTATAAATGACGATGTCAAAATCAGCCTCTAATAAAAACGAACTTCTTTTGGTCTTTGCCGTTTTGCAGAACATCTACCCTCTCAATCAAAATCCCATTTCTGTTTGTGCAGCATCTCCGTAGCAACTACAAGAACAGCTTGTTGGAAAGTGTCTTGGCAGTTTATCCTTTTCTTGCTGTCTCTTTAATGAAGAGCCTCAGTGTGTTTGAAGTAACGAGAAGAACAAAAAGTGGCATTTGCTGATCCTCCTGAGATATCCTATACCTACCTCTCAGGGATGGGGCTTGAGTGGGGAAAACCAAACAAATTAGTACAATAAAAACTAAAACTGGCAAATAATCTTCATCAATAATGCAGGAATTAGACTTCCACATTGCTGTGTTGCATATCCTCAATAACTCTATTAGAAATAAAGCTATCAACAGGACTTGGTTGGACTAGAAGATCCGATGGGTCCCTTCCAACCTGGTTGTTCTATGATTCTATGACTTTCTGGGATTGTTCAGAAGAAAATCCATTTGCATATTGCGTAATTTTTCAATAAATTCACTTTTTCAGTAGAGTCACCTCTGGACAAAATGGTTTATGACTTAACATAGCAAATAATAGCTCTTCTCTCTTTCCAATACCCTACAGGACAAATCACTTACTTTCACTCTTCCTCTCCAAGCAAAAAGTCATAAATCCTGCAGGGAACAGTTAGCATTTTCACAGCAATGACTATTTTTCACTTGAGAAGCGTGGAAGAAAAATCACTATATATTTTCTTCGTGTGGAAAGGACAAAAAGTACGAAGCAGATCCATTTTTTTTCCATTTTTTTTCAGAGCATACAATAACATCACTTTCACTGGTCTCAAAAACTGTTTTAGCCAAACTTACTGTGAAACAACTGTTCAAATGTCTAGTTTTTATATCTACACCATAGTAAAACAATACCACAGCGAAACAGTTAAACTATATTTTCAAAGTCGACTTTTTGCAACATGATCGTATTTTGACCCATCGGATCATCGAGTCCAACCATTCCTATCAAACACTAAACCATGTCCCTCAGCACCTCATCCACCCGTCCCTTAAACACCTCCAGGGAAGGGGAATCAACCACCTCCCTGGGCAGCCTATTCCAATGCCCAATGACTCTTTCTGGGAAAAACCTCCTCCTAATCTCCAGCCTAAATCTCCCCTGGTGGAGCTTGAGGCCATTCCCTCTCATCCTGTCCCCTGTCCCTTGGGAGAAGAGCCCAGATCCCTCCTCTCCACAACCTCCTCTCAGGTAGTTGGAGAGAGCAATGAGGTCTCCTCTCAGCCTCCTCTTCTCCAGGATAAACACCCCCAGCTCTCTCAGACGCTCCTCATAGGATCTGTTCTCCAGCCCCTTCACCAGCTTCGTGGCTCTTCTCTGGACTCACTCCAGAGCCTCAACATCCTTCTTGTGCTGAGAGGCCCACAACTGAACACAGGATTCAAGGAGCGGCCTCACCAGTGCTGAGTCCAGAGGGAGAAGAACCTCCCTGGCCCTGCTGGTCACACCGTTTCTGATCCAAACCAAGATGCCATTGGCCTTCTTGGCCCCCTGGGCACACTGCTGGCTCATGGTCAGTCACTGTCAACCAACACCCCCAGGTCCCTCTCCTCCAGGCAGTTTTCCAGCCAGGCTTCTCCCAGTCTGTGGCTCTGCATAGGGTTGTTGTGCCCCAAGTGCAGTTCTTTTTCCCTGCACTGAATATTAACTGCCAACAGTTGTGTTTGGCTTTGTTTCACAGGAACATTTTGGTTTTCTCGGACTCGATAGCACTCAGCTCACATACTCACGTTTCTTACAGTCCTACATTAGTTCATTCCTAAAATAACTGTTTCTTTCTTAACCCTGCTCACTTCAGGCAATTCGTCTCACTGACAAAAATTTCACCCTGTGCACTGGGTTTTGCTAAAAAAGACAGATTTTCAGAGGACTTTTTCTGAAACTCAGAGGCACAGCAATCAATACAAGTGTTTTGTCTCTCTTTGGTATGCAGGGTCAGGGACAAATCCCAAACAAAGCCATGGGTATGATTACTTCTCACTCCTCATCTCTCTCACCCTCTAACAAAGAGTAAAAAGCACCTTTTGTACTTGTGGTGTTGAGGGGACAGTGGCAAAACCCCACAGCATCAATCTGGTGACACGAGAGGCAGGGAAAGGTGAGATAATTTTCTGCCTCTCTTCAACTGAGCCCTACACTTATCTTAAAGCTTCAGAAGGTGCAGAGTTTAGGAAATGATTCTTTCAAAACCAGGATATTTCCTGCTCTGAATCTAAGATCAACACTAAAAACACTCGCAACCTGAAAGAGGAGAAAAAAAGTCAATTTATGATAAATGAAAGGTTTAATTTTTCGCAGAAAATCACAGACCATTAGGTTGGAAAAGACCCCCCAGGATCGTCGAGTCCAACCATTCCTATCAAACACTACGACCATACATACAACCATTTATTTCAGTTTGTATTCACTTTTGCTAATAATATGACTGCAAATATTTATACCAGTTCTTCAAAAGATGATAATTCATGTACACAACGTAAAAAGGTTTCAAGTTCTAAGATTTTAACCATTCCTGAAAAAAAAAGTGGGCAAAAGTCCTTCATGTCAGCTGCCTCTCAGACATTCTTATTTTAGAAATTGATTTCTTTGGGGGTTTTTTGAGGATAAAAAATGTTTTCTTAAAAAATTCCTAACTAGATCTCCCTCAGATTTTCACACCTGGCTACCTGTGATAATGGAAAAATAATAGGAGCTTGGCTGCTGTTACTTGTCATCTAGGGACTGAGACTGTACAAGCCCCAAACTTTCTGACTTTTGACGTGAAAACTCCCCCAGTGTTTGGCTGAAAATTTTACCCAAGTTTTGCTGGAAATTTCTTTTGACATTGACTACATGCTGGTTCACAACGTATACCACAGGTTTAGGAGCAATTACAAGGTACAGAAAAATTTATTGCTATTTAAACGTCCCTCCCCTACAACCTCATGGGAAGGGAAGCCATGTCCTTATTGCCGATGGTGGATGCTCATCTGAATAATGACTAGTCTGAATAAACATTCCTCGAATCCTGTGTTCAGTTCAGCCTCCTCAGCACAAGAAGGATGTTGAGGTTCTGGAGCGAGTCCAGAGAAGAGCAACGAAGCTGGTGAAGGGGCTGGAGAACGAGAGGAGCAGCTGAGAGAGCTGGGGGTGTTTATCCTGGAGAAGAGGAGGCTGAGAGGAGACCTCATTGCTCTCTACAACTACCTGAAGGGAGGTTGTGGAGAGGAGGGAGCTGGGCTCTTCTCCCAAGGGACAGGGGACAGGACAAGAGGGAATGGCCTCAAGCTCCACCAGGGGAGATTTAGGCTGGAGATTAGGAGGAAGTTTTTCCTGGAAAGGGTCATTGGGCATTGGAACAGGCTGCCCAGGGAGGTGGTTGATTCCCCTTCCCTGGAGGGGTTTAAGGGACAGGTGGACGAGGTGCTGAGGGACATGGGTTAGTGTTTGATAGGAATGGTTGGACTCGATGACCCGATGGGTCTCTTCCAACCTGGTTGTTCTATGATTCTGTGAACTTCACAAGATGCAATAAACCAATCAAAAATTGCAAAGCAAGCCTCAAACCGAAGAAATTTCATTTTCCCTTTTTGTGACGTTTTGGTGCGTCACAAACAGTGCAATCAACTCTTCACAATGTATCATAGAATCGTAGAACAACCAGGCTGGAAGAGACCCATCAGATCATCGAGTCCAAACTTTTTCTTGTGAAAAGATCCTGACCGTGTACAGGTTGTAGAACATTCTCAAGGATGCGGCAGCTGTAGAAAAAAAAAAGAGCTGTAGAGATGATGAAAAATATCAAGAGGTGCAGGCAGCAGCAGAGAGACTGAACAGAGCAAATAAAGCTGGTTTCACAAGGTGAAAATGTACTTGACATTGATCTTCTGACAAAGCTTTGACACGACACAGAATCAGCAGCAAACAAGGTCAGGAAGTGACGGGAGAGTCTTTGACATGAATCTTAACCAGACAAGGACAACTGGCCTTTCGCACAAGATTCATAACTGATTTTGAAAAACGCATGAATAAATAGCTCAGGAGGACGACAGGGATCGTTTAACCTTTTAATTGCTGTTAAGCCTCTACCCCAGAGGTGGTCAAGTGCCATTATCATCAGAAATGATCAGGAGACCTCATTGCTCTCTATAACTCCCTGAAAGGAGGTTGTGGAGAGGAGGGAGCTGGGCTCTTCTCCCAAGGGACAGGGGACAGGACAAGAGGGAATGGCCTCAAGATCCACCAAGGGACGGTCAGGATGGACATTAAGAAAAATTTTTTCCCAGAAAGGGTCATTGGGCATTGGAATAGGTTGCCCAGGGAGGGGGTTGATTCACCTTCCCTGGAGGTGTTTAAGGGATGGGTAGATGAGGTCCTGAGCGACATGGTTTAGCGTTTGATAGGAATGGTTGGACTCGATGATCTGATGGGTCTCTTCCAACCTGGTTGTTCTATGATTCTATGAAATCCCTGAGAAGTCCTTTCGTGGTTTATTTTCATGGTCTTACGCCAGACGTGCTGCATGCATTTCCGTATCGTGAAAGTTAGTTACCAAATTATCAAACCAGCGCAAATATTTACTCTGAGTACATATTAATTCCCAAAGAACTTTCACAGAGATTCATACTGTATCTTTCACTGTTTACTCTGCATATTAATAATCTCGGTGACTTGTTTGCGTAAGGCAGCTGCATTTGGAAATGAATGATGCTGTAAACTATTGACATAAAACCGCAGTCCTGAGAATCCTTTTGGGATTAAAAAAAAAAAACAACAAAAAAAATCCTTACGCACATTTTTTTAAGTTCTATTCTGCAGTTTCAAGCAACAGGTTGATGATACCTTGTCCACCTCCTAGATGTCAACCCTCAAGCTGTGTCTATTTGACTTCTGTATTTCCTTTGTTGTTCATGAATATAGAATATTGTTGATGAATATAGAATCATAGAATCATAGAACAACCAGGTTGGAAGAGACCCATCTGATCATTGAGTCCAACCATTCCTATCAAGTTTACATGAGTAGGATGAAAAATATTCCAAGGTTGAACTCACATTACTAAATAAAAGCTGCTAATTGATGCGCATAAGGATTTTGAAAGGGCTTGAGACACCCAGAATTCTAAATACCTTCAAAACTCATTCAGAATCAACACTAATAACTTCAACAAACTCATGATCCTACCCAAAAAATAGCTTAAAATCATAACGAAACCAACATAAAGGCGAAATATTTCTTTCCAAAGATTTTTTAAATCTCCCTCATCAAACAAAACCACTTGAGAGCTTCAAAAAGGCTTATTTTCCAATGTGTATTTTGCATGTTGTCGATGACAGGGAGGTAGATGATCAGTCTGCTTTCTAATTAAGTTTATTTTTACAATGTAATTATAGATTACGGTTCCGTGTTGGATGAAATCTGAAAGTATTACCGTGCTGAAAACACAAGCGTTCGCAGCCAATTCATTTCCTTCGCGCAAGAAAATTTAGTCCCAACAGCTCATTTTACAGAGCTGAGAGATCACAGGAGTAAATGGTTTTTTTTCTCTGATATCCCTAAACACTGCAACACTATTGATTTCTTTCACAACAAAGAGATCCTGTGGTTTATAAGGTCATTTATAACACTTTGCTTTTTGTAGAAATAACAATTTCCTTCTTTCTTGAAAGCATCAGTGAGATATTAAAATATTACAGGAAATAACCTGCAAGTTAGTTCTGAAATCATGTGGTCTCACAGAAACCCTCAAAATAAAGTTGTGAGGGAAATGCAGTGTTGCATGTGTCCTTTTCTGTGTCATTACTGCAGTTTTAGATTTTTTTCCTGCCCAAGAATATTTTCCTTCATTGCTAGTACAGGTAGCTGGGGTTGCAGTTTGGTTTGCTCTCTAATCCTGTTTTTAATGAAATGAAGATCTTTGGAGGAGAGATCCTCTGTGTTTGCTTTCATCTTGGAGGTTAACATTTTGGAAAAGTTCAGGAACCACATATCATAGAATCATAGAATCATAGAACAATCAGGTTGGAAGAGACCCATCGGATCATTGGGTCCAACCATTCCTATCAAACACTAAACCATGTCCCTCAGCACCTCATCCACCTGTCCCTTAAACACCTCCAGGGAAGGTGACTCAACCACCTCCCTGGGCAGCCTATTCCAATGCCCAATGACCCTTTCCATGAAAAACTTCCTCCTAATCTCCAGCCTAAATCTCCCCTGGTGGAGCTTGAGGCCATTCCCTCTTGTCCTGTCCCCTGTTGCTTGGGGGGAAACCATCTTTTTGGGGATTTTTTACAAGGAGTTTTGTTGGCCTTGTGCACCAAAGCATTCTATCCCAGGGAAAATATATAAAATCCTTTTCTTTTTTAAAAAAAATTAATTTGTTGATGCCCATTTGTTCACATAAATTCAGCTTTCTTCAGTTTTGCACCTGAGCATCTCCAGCTGTTTCAAGGTGACAATCTTCTTCTCCTCCACTTGTAAAAATATCCATTCTAATCCAAAAATCTAATAACCTCTCTTCCCACCCCTCTCGTCTCATGTTTTCCATTATGGAAATCTCGGCAAGACAAATTAATTTGTTCTTTCGGGAGCAGGGGGGAGGGTTGTTTATTTGTGTGGGTTTAATGGATTACACGACTTCTACTCCAGAGCTACAGAATTACATGAGGTACCACACCAAGTGAACACTTAATCATCCTTTTCCTGGCAGTGTGTGTTGCACATCGTTAATTTAGCTGAGAACGTCTCCTCTAGCTGTGGCCTAGTATTATTGGAGTCGATGATCCTGTGGGTCTTTTCCAACTTATGATTCTATGATTCTATGATTCTTCTTCGGCATTTACAGCCTTCCAATGGGATCAATGTGTCAACACTCAGAAAAAGAAGGAGAGTCTCAAGCAGTGAGTAGTTTTCTTATCAAGCATTGAAACCCACAGGTCTGTTCAGGAGTGTTTTAGAGTTAAAGCTTCTGGCAAGAACATTGTATTCATAGAATCATTGAATCATAGAACAACCAGGTTGGAAAGACCCATCGGATCATCGAGTCCAACCATTCCTATCAAACACTAACCCATGTCCCTCAGCACCTCGTCTACTCGTCCCTTAAACACCTCCAGGGAAGGGGAATCAACCACCTCCCTGGGCAGCCACTGCCCAATGACCCTTTCCATGAAAAACTTCCTCCTAATGTCCAGCCTGAGCCTCCCCTGGTGGAGATTGAGGCCATTCCCTCTCGTCCTGTCCCTTGGGAGAAGAGGCCATCACCCTCCTCTCCACAACCTCCTTTCAGTTAGTTGTAGAGAGCAATGAGGTCTCCCCTCAGCTTCCTCTTCTCCAGGCTGAACCCCCCCAGCTCTCTCAGCCGCTCCTCTTCTTCTCCAGCCCCTTCCCCAGCTTTCTCCTCTCTGGATTCACCACCCTGGAGAGATTTCCTGCAGGTGAACACGCAGCAGTCTTGCAGCAACGATGAAAGAGTGAGGAAAATCGGTGCAGTGATCAGTGACCCTGACGTGTCAGGTCTACAAGCTGTTATTATATAAAGATGTGTTTCCTATTTTTGATGTTCTGTTGACCTGATGTCAGCTGAAAAACACAGACCAGCACTTTTGGCTTTTTCAGTGGAGGAAAGACTGTTCCTATGATACGGATACAAATCTGACAAGCTCTACAAATAACATGAATAAAAGATGTGCCGGTTCCTTTTCTGAGGTGAAAGAATCTTTAAAGAAATATTTTTTTTTTTCCTGTGAGGAAAACAGCTTTTTACTGAGCAGTAAAATGTTCAAAAGAATCCTGTCTTTTTGATTACTTGCAGCGTTTTGAAGGCACCGTTCCTACCCCTGTTAATCTACGTGATTGACAAGGTCTACATTTGACTGCACTTTTACTTCATTAGACAGCTCTACTTCTTGTTTTAAATAGTGAAACAAATCCACTGCCACATAAGTGTTTCAGTGTTGTCACTAGACCATTGCTGCAGCAATTTAGAACTTCAGAAAAAATATATAGGGGACTGAATCCCACATTTCTGTTCTAAAAAGTCTCATAAAATTTAAGCCTAAAAGGACACTGTTTTGCACCTTTTATTCTGGCAGAGTCAGCAGAACATAACTATTCAGTTTGTTAAAAGGAGTCTGGAGAATTAATAGTGTCATCTTCTTAGTTCCCACTTCACTTCTATATCTTGTGTTTAATCCCTGATGAGCTTACATGTTACTTCAGGAAACTGTGTATTGTAATGATATCATAGAACAACCAGGTTGGAAGAGACCCAGCGGATCATCGAGTCCAACCATATTGCCATTATATTCATTCTAACGAGTGGTGTTAGGAGATTAACCACATAGATTGGTCAAGCACTACTTTTAGTACACTTAAGCATCCAGAAACTTGGGTCCTTATCAGAGAACCTTGCTTCTGAAAAGCTGGACTGAGACTACTGTAAAATCACAGCTTGACGCTCAGCTTGTGAGTAGTTCATTACCATAGAATCATAGAACAACCAGGTTAGAAGAGACCCATCGGATCATCGAGTCCAACCATTCCTATCAAACACTAACCCATGTCCCTCAGCACCTCGTCTACCCATCCCTTAAACACCTCCAGGGAAGGTGACTCGACCCCCTCCCTGGGCAGCCTGTTCCAATGCCCAATGACCCTTTCCATGAAAAACTTCCTCCTAATCTCCAGCCTAAATCTCCCCTGGTGGAGCTTGAGGCCATTCCCTCTTGTCCTGTCCCTTGGGAGAAGAGCCCAGCTCCCTCCTCTCCACAACCTCCCCTCAGGTAGTTGTAGAGAGCAATGAGGTCTCCCCTCAGCCTCCTCTTCTCCAGGATAAACAACCCCAACTCTTTCAGACGCTCCTCATAGGGTCTGTTCTCCAGCCCCTTCACCAGCCTCGTTGCTCTTCTCTGGACTTGCTCCAGAGCCTCAACATCCTTCTTGTGCTGAGGGGCCCAGAACTGAACACAATATTCAAGGAGCGGCCTCCCCAGTGCTGAATACAGAGGGAGAATCACCTCCCTGGCCCTGCTGGTCACACCATTTCTGATCCAAGCCAGGATGCCATTGGCCTTCTTGGCCACCTGGGCACACTGCTGCCTCATGTTCCAGTGGCTGTCGACCAACCCTCCCAGGTCCCTCTCCTCCTGGCAGTTTTCCAGCCAGACTTCTCCCAGTCTGTAGCTCTGCATAGGGTTGTTGTGCCCCAAGTGCAGGGGTCATGCACCAGGCAAGGCAGGTATTGCAATTAGAAATAGTAGTTTTGCTTCATTAAACTGATTATCTATTTTTTCCCCCTCTGAGTGTCTCCCAAAGAACTCTATACCATAATCACCTTTGTCAACATTTGCTGTGTTTGAGCCCAGAATTGCTTTGGGTAAGATAACCGAGTACAGTAAATATATATATATGTGCAAGTCTCTCTGCAAATCCCACTTCCATCTCAGCCTATTTTTGCCTTAATGGGATTCGTTGCTTCCCTAAGCAGCCCTTGTAATTTTCAGCAAGGTCCTTTAACTCATTTAATGTGCAACATTTGTTCCTGACTAATTTGTCTGAGCCAGGCCATGTTTGTGTTTTCCTTGAGATGCAGAAAGGTTGATTGTGAGGGTGGAGCCGCCTGCCTCCAGTGAATATATTTCTTCCCGAATTACAGTAATTACCGCAGGTTTCGTTCGGTTGGTGCTCTCCTCCCTGCCCCTCCTTGACAAGGTTAACAAGCAGAAGGTAGCTGAACATCAAAAGATAAGTGCCTAATCACACGGGAAATTGTTGATAGTGCCATTTCTCTAGTGGCGACGATAACATTTTGTGCTGGATTCTTCTGCGAAGCCAACTAGGAATTAAGTTGGCAATTCCGAGCGTGGCAATTGTAGATGTCAATAGATTTGCATTACTCCCAGCTTGTGTTCCTAATCAGCTGCCTCTGCTAAGCAAAGGCACGAAAGAAAATTAGAGACAGTTTTTCTCCTACAACACCTCCTTCCCTTTTATTTATTTTTTTTAAATATTTACTGTAACCAACATTCAATAAAAGGAAATTACATTTAATCAGAATATTTGTGCTGAATTATAATATCAGAATAGCTTTTCTTGCCTCTATTTCTACGTCTCCAAACATCTCAGTGAATATATACATATATATATAAATATATATATATATGTATATATACATATATATATCTACATATATATATATATGTGTGTATATATACATATATGTATGTGTGTATATATATATGTATATATACACACACATATATATAAAAGTCACAGGAATATATACATAGAATCATAGAATCATAGAATCACCAGGTTGGAAGAGACCCAGCGGATCATCGAGTCCAACCATTCCTATGACAGGGAAAGCAGAATGAAAGAGTTAGTTAACTCTAACATAAAACAGAGTATCACATATGTACTTAAACTGCTAGTTTTTCAGAAAGGAAATTAATTCAAAATACTGTTAACAGTTATAATTTTCCCCTGGAGGACGGATACGAGAGAGAATGAATTGAATTGAGCTTTTAGATAAGGAACTTCTCATTCAGACTTTGTTCTTTATATGATTATTGGTGATATTGCTATGAATTATCAGCTAATATCTGGGCTTTGCTGCTGTTTATAGTCAAACTCAACAGTGTGGTTAATGATTACAATCCAAAGATTTAGATGCATAATAAAATATTGGACTGTACCTCAAAGACATATAGTAGTGTAATTTCAGTAAGAAAAACAATTATGAAGTATTGCAAAATTCTCTTCCTATCCTGTTCCCCCTAGATCTGTAAAAAAATAAAAGAAAAATCACATAACATTCCTATCAAACACTAATCCATGTCTTTCAGCACCTCATCCACCCGTCCCTTAAACCCCTCCAGGGAAGGTGACAAGGAAAAATTTTTTCCTAATGTCCAGCCTGAACCTCCCCTGGCAGAGCTTGAGGCCAAAACATAATTATGTCTATGAATATACATATCTGATCTCTTTCTCTCCCTCTTTGGCTCCGTCTACATGTGTTTTTCTAGGCAAGGGAAAGGTGGAATTCTAATTTCACCTTAAGAGATCCAGAACCGTATCATAAATATCATTTCTCCTTAAATATTCTAAAACTAGTTCCCTTGTAAAGTCCATACAGCCATTCCGACCCATCTCAAGCTACATTTGCTGACCTCAAACTCTTAAATGTAAAATTATGGAAAAAAAAAAAAGTCTACGTCTCAGTTATTTTCTCCTGGTGACAACTGCATAATAAGGGAATAGATATTTCACTCTTAGCATAATTTCTCTTTGAAGTTCATGCCTTGAAAATTTCTCTTACGATACCTTCTATCACCAGGCAATCCGGTGCTAATGATCTGGAAGACCTAATATCAAAAATGCCTTTTCTAAAGAGACAAGATTTATTTTTTAAGATTTTATAAACCTCAAGCACTTCAGAAGACTCTCATAATTAGTTCAGTGATGCAAGCTAACTTGTCTAACTCACGTCACCCAGAACATTTACAAAGGCTGAATTTACCCTATTTTTTTCCTGATGATTAGGTCACTCTTAGCCATAACCATATTATATCAATATATAGAGATTATATAGAGATTTTGTATATATACACACATATATATTACATGCATATATTATACATATAGAGAGATTGGTGGGAATGGTTGGACTCGATGATTCGGTGGGTCTCTTCCAACCTGTTGATTCTATGATTCTATGATTTTATATTAAGTTAGATTTTTAGATATTATTGAGATTCAGATATCTGTATTTCTTCTGCATCTGTGTGGCTGTTTCTCACACTTGAGTGATAAGGTGGAAGTTCTCAGACATGAAAATAGTGTATTTATAATTCTCCTGTTATTAAATGAAAACTCACAGTATTTTATCAATGACTAAAAAAACTGGTTTACAACCTGATCTCATTTGCTCATGTCTCAGAGAAAATGAACTCTGGGACCTTCCAGAAAGTGGCATTTGATTTATCTTAGTGTGAGAGGCATAGGAGCCTCCTTGCTTTCAACAGATACTCGTTTTAGAATCATAGAATCATAGAACAACCAGGTTGGAAGGGACCCATCAGATTTTAGAGCATTTAAAGGATGTATTTGGATGTGCAAAATCCTTTCAGGTATTCTAGGAAATAAGTTTTATTTGGGAATTTTCATTAGAGACCATAAAGAAAAAATTTGACATGTAAGGGAATTCTTTTTTTTATATTTTATAATAAGTAGGGGAACGGATCTCCTTTTCTGTGAAGGAGGGTTAGAAGAATTTGTTTCTTTTTGGTCTATCTCAGTATATATATAAATATAAATATGAATATAAACATAAATATGAATATAAGTAAAAATAATAGAAATAGAAATAATAGAAATAGAAATAGAAATAGAAATAGAAATAGAAATAGAAATAGAAATAGAAATAGAAATAGAAATAAATATATTAATACCATAGAGGAAAAAAACATGCCCTTTTTCTACATCCAGGATGTGAAGATGTAGAGAACTGGGTCACAAGCCACCACCCAACACACTGGCCTATGAAGCAGAGCAAAGAAAGAGAGAACAGAGCAGCAAAATGAGTTTGTTTCCTCTCAGAGTGAAAACCATACTGCATCCAGCACTTGTCAACTCTACGTTCTCTTCTCTGGAGCTGTGCCTGCCAGTCACGAACTCGTAGGCAGAAGTGGTTGCCTGGATCTAGGGCCTGCACAGAAGCCCAGATGCTTCTCCCTGTAGGCAATAGTAAGGAGGAAAAAAGCAGGCAAAAGAGTTCTCGTAGAATTAGATGAAATCAGAAAAGATGCTGGTGTGAGCTCAAGCTGAAACAGTGGATGGTTGTTTAATGAGGAAGGAGTCTTTTTGTGTCCACACAGGACTCACTGACCACAATGCCACACGATTTTTGAGCCATTTGAGAGCACCAGCAAACTAAAACGATCCTTCTTCTCTCCCAAGGAGAAGGGGAAGGGGAAGGGGAAAGGGAAGGGGAAGGGGAAGGAGAAGGAGAAGGAGAGGAGGGCAAAGGAGAAGGAGAAGGACAGGAGGAGGAGAGGAGAAAGAGAAGAAGAGGAGAGGAGAAGGAGAAGGAAAGGAGAAGGAGAGGAGAGGAGGAGAGGAGGAGAGGAGGAGAGGAGAAGGAGAGGAGAGGAAAGGAGAAGGAGGAGAAGGAGAAGGAGAGGAAAGGAGAAGGAGAAGGAGGAGAAGGAGAAGGAGAGGAAAGGAGAAGGAGGAGAAGGAGAAGGAGGAGAAGGAGAAGGAGAGGAGAAGGAGGAGAAGGAGAAGGAGAGGAGAGGAGAGGAGAGGAGAGGAGAGGAGAGGAGAGGAGAGGAGAGGAGAGGAGAGGAGAGGAGAGGAGAGGAGAGGAGAGGAGAGGAGAAGGAGAGGAGAGGAGAAGGAGGAGAAGGAGAGGAGAGGAGAAGGAGAAGGAGGAGAGGAGAAGGAAAAGGAGAAGGAGGAGAAGGAGAGGAGAAGGAGGAGAAGGAGAGGAGAAGGAGAAGGAGGAGGAGATGGAGGAGGAGGAGAAGGAGAGAAAGAGAAAATTCAGACAGTTGTGGTGTAATGATTATATGAAGAAACCCAAGAAATGAGTTGCAGGTTGCTATTTGAACAGTCTGTAACTTCACGGAGGATGAAACCCACGTTGTTTACCTTGTGACTGAATAGCTCTGACTCTCCTTCCCTGCTTCTTCCTTCCCTCGCATCTGCCTGGCGTATTATCTCTTCACAGAGCTAAAAGTCTTGCTTATTTTATTCCAAATCTCTGTATTTGTGCCTGAGAAGATGCAGAGATGGACAACACCACTTACTGAGCAAGACACGCGGCTTGACCCCTCCGAGCTACCTGTCTCCAGACACAACATCACATCCTTTCGAGTGTTTATTCTGTGAGACAACAGCAAGTGCTGCAAACCAGCCGCCCTCTCCATCTGGAGTTTTTCCATCACCTAAAGCAGGAACACACTCTCCTCTGATGGAGTCTGGATTCAAGGATTTTTAAGCACTCGAACCCATTTAGAGAGAGGCAGAGGCAGAGTCAGCAGCCGAGTCCAAGTGATCCATTAAGTGTAAAAGGGTTTTGCCTGGAGAGTGCAGGGTCTCAGTGGGGGAAGAGTTGAGCAGTTCCATGCAGCAGTTCCATAGCCTCTCTTGCCTTTAGTGAGCATCCTAAGAAAACTAAGGGGAAGAAGCCCATTTAAACACCTGAAATATGATAACTGTGATGTGTGTGTGGAGGAAAGAGGAAAGTTTTATTACCTTCAGAAACAGGACCTACCAGAGACACAATATGGAAGCAGAACATAGTTCAACCACCTCCCTGGGCAGCCTGTTCCAAGGTCATTGGGCATTGGAATAGGCTGCCCAGGGAGGTTGGTTGATTCACCTTCCCTGGAGGTGTTTAAGGGACGGGTGGACGAGGTGCTGAGGGACATGGGTTAGTGTTTGATGGGAATGGTTGGACTTGATGATCTGGTGGGTCTCTTCCAACTTGATTGTTCTATGATTCTATAGTTGACTTTCCTATAAATTATCCATTCCTTCCTAAGTCTGCACATTTTATCTGATCTAGTAGATACCCAGCAGGTATAGAAGAGCTTTATAGACAGTGAAACTCAGTTTTTCTCTCTCTGTGTCTCTCTTTCTACCTATGTGTGTTCTGAAACTGCTGAACTAGCTCCACTGAATAACTTTCAGTCTATTCTCCAAGAATAGACAAGAATGGGAAAAGATCCAGTGGAGAGGAGGGGGCTGGCCTCTTCTCCCAAGGGACAGGGGACAGGACAAGAGGGAATGGCCTCAAGCTCCACCAGGGGAGATTTAGGTTGGAGATTAGGAGGAAGTTTTTCACAGAAAGGGTCATTGGGCACTGGCAGAGGCTGCCCAGGGAGGGGGTTGATTCACCTTCCCTGGAGGGGTTTAAGGGACGGGTGGATGAGGTGCTGAGGGACTTGGTTTACTGTTTGATAGGAATGGTTGGACTCGATGATCCGATGGGTCTCTTCCAACCTGGTTGTTCTATGATTCTCTGATTCTATGAAAACTGCAGGCAAGAGACATTCAGAATGCAGAGTTGCTTTTGGTATCAGCACAAGTACCACCTGAATTCTCAATATGCTTTTCTGCCTAGAAATATAATATACACATAGCACACAGAGTTGGAATGGAGATGATATAGAATCATAGAATCACCAGGTTGGAAGAGACCCACCGGATCATGGAGTCCAACCATTCCTATCAAACACTAAACCATGTCCTAAGACTAAACTTGTCGCATCTGTCACCAAGTAAGTCATTGAAAAGAACCCTCTGACCTGCTTGATTGAGTGTATTCAGTGCTAACCCTCTTCTCATATTAAGGAAAATGTTTTAATGCCAGTAAGAGTAGTCTCCCCAACAAAATGAACTGATGTTCTTGCATCCAGCTCTCTAAACACAAGACATTTTTAATGAGGAATATACGATCCTAGCTCAGAGCCTATTCCTCCTACTCACTTTCTTTCCCCTCCCTCAGTCCCATGAGTCAGTTTTAAGGATGCAAACAAGCTGCAGTCACTGTTCTTTACTGACTTTAGTCTGTCCCCAGTGTAGATCTGAAAATGTTGGTTTGTCTGGGAGAACAAGTCAACAGTGTTTTTAATTTTTTTTTAAATTGGATGCAAATAGCTCCTTCTGGTCTTCAAGCAGTAACCAGTGTGTGTTTATTTATCATCAGAGGTTTGTACTGGGCAAATCTGGCTTATGATTCATTACTGTTTGCAGTCCTTTCTCTCCCTGTTTATCCCTCACATCTGAAAGGAATCTGACAACAGAAAAGTTGGATTTATAAAAGGATTAACATTACATCCCACAAAGATAACTGAAGAAATCGATGACAGTCGGACCTCCCCCTGAGAGCTTTATCATCTGTTTCATAAGGGCTGGTTTACAAGATGTTCATTTGTGTATCATCTGCAATAACTCTGCTCTGCTGGTTGTTTATCTGTGCACTGATGTGTAGCATTTCACACACGTAGAAGTTTTGATTCTTAAACGGAATCATAGAAATCAAAGCACTCCAGTTCCTCAGACCTGGGGACTGAGTGAACTTCTCTACAATATAAACAATAAAGTAAGTAACCTGAGAACTGTAACGTCTGTCATTGGTTTTTGGAAGAAATACCAAACAGCAGACTCTGAAAGCCTTGTTATAACTTTGAGGAAAAGTTTTCATTTTATTGCTTTCTAATCATACACGACAATGGAAAATGAAATCTGATAGGAAGGCTATTTCAGGACTTTCAGAAGACCAAGGAATGACTGGGAATCGCATGGAAAAAGTCAGTAAAAATCGTATGAAGTGTTTAAGGGACGGGTGGACGAGGTGCTGAGGGACATGGGTTACTGTTTAATGGGAATGGTTGGACTCCATGATCCAACCTGCTGATTCTATGATTCTATGAAATAATTTTTACTGAGTTCAAATGTGTTCCCTCTGTCGAATATTTTTCCTTATCAGGTAGCACATCACCTAAGAGTCTGTGTTCGGAGAAACAATTAAAATACACCCACGTGAACAGTGAAAATAGAAAAGTAACAGGCATCAAACACACTTTATAAGAATTCAGTGGTTGTTCCAAAGGACAGTATTTTACAGGCTTCGTCAGGCAGTTCAACAACCATGTCAGGAGCAGAATTAGAGAAACCTGTTGAAAACTAAGAGCAGTAGAAAATGTCTAGCTCTAAGTACCTGGTAAGTAATAAGACTTCATAGAATCATAGAACAACGAGGTTGGAAGAGACCCATAGGATCATCGAGTCCAACCATTCCTATCAAATACTAAACCACGTCCGACTTCTACAGTTTGCAATTGCTGGCATAGAGTATCATATATGTACTTAAACTGCTAGGTTTTCAGAAAGAAAATTAATTCAAAATACTGTTAACAGATATAATTTTCCCCTGGAGGACGGATACGAGAGAGAATGAATTGAATTGAGCTTTTAGATAAGGAACTTCTCATTCAGACTTTGTTCTTTATATGATTATTGGTGATATTGCTATGAATTATCAGCTAATTTCTGGGCTATGCTGCTCTTTATAGTTAAATTCAAGAGTCTGGCTAATGATTACAATCCAAAGATTTAGATGCATAATAAACTATCAGGCCGTACCTCAAAGACATGAAATAGAGTAATTTCAGTAAGAAAAAAAATTATGAAGTATTGCAAAATTCTCTTCCTATCCTGTTCCCCTGCTTCTGGAAAAAAAAAATAAAGGAAAAATCACATTCAACTGTGGTTTATAAATTGATTCTGACCTCATGCTAACAAAATCCTCCTCAGAATCTAACTGTAGTGGTAGGAACCTACTTCTCTTTTACATCCTAAGTTATGTAGCTGTGAGATGAAGTCAGAAAGGAAAATAAGTTAATCTCTTTGGGGATAATTCTCCTCTATAAAGCATTTTTTTTTTTTGTGGTTTGTTGTCAATGCCTGATGAAGTCGGCAACTTCTTTTTCATTCTCATGTTTTCTGCTAACAGCTTTCAAGGCATCGATGCAGAACTTCATCGTTTGGCAACAGTTTTTCTCAAGGAAGAAAAAAAAAAAAATTGGGTTCTGTTTTTTTTTATAGTGTTTTACTAGACAGACTTAATTTTAACCACTTAACTTAGGGCGTTTTTCCATTTTCTTTTCTGTAAAATTGCAGCAATGCGTGTTTTCCATACACAATAAAACATTTTAAGGTCTACGAGCAGAAATACTTCTATTATTATAAATACTAATATTAGCAATTTATTCTCAGTCTCTCTCCCCTCCGTGGGTCGGCAGGCAGGGGCGTGATAGGTGCACTCGCAACGCGTATAACCCCAAGGAAGACATTTTATCATCTTGATCCAATGGATTTAATTGTCAGCCATTAATAAAGAGGATCCTGCAGCAATTTTTCTCTCATTTGTATTCAGGGCAGCAGTTCAGACAGTAGAGAATTGTATTTGTTATCTCAGTTTGGTGACTAGTCTGCCAGAGGCTCCAGATCCACATTCTCTAAAGTTGGCAGCTATCTGTATCTATTTAACAAATTGCTGCTCGATGTCATTTTTCAGGATAACCATTGCATATCTTAACTCCAAAATGTCACAGATGACACGTTCTTTGATTTTTTTCATAGTGTATTGAAAAATAAATGTGCCTGAGTCAAAAAGAGAGCAAAGATTCTTTTGAAATCTAACTCCAGGTTTACTTGTATGTTCACAAATCTGAAGCATTGTCCTAATTAAAGACCTTGCAATTAAAGACCTTGACAGACAAACCCCAACTCATAGCTCACTGTTCATCTTGAAGAGTATTTATTGACATTTGGACATATTATTATTATCATCATCATCATCATCATTATTATTATTATTATTATTGTTGTTGTTGTTGTTGTTATTATTGTTGTTGTTGTTATTGTTGTTATTATTGTTGTTATTATTGTTATTATTGTTGTTATTACTGTTATTACTATTATTACTATTATTACTATTACTACTATCATTATCATTATTACTTCTTATTATTATCATTATTACTTATTATTACTATTATTATTATCATTATCATTATTATTACTTAGTATTATTACTACTTATTATTATTACTTATTATTGTTACTTCTTATTATTTATTTTCGACATAGTGTTTGATAGGAATGGTTGGACTCAATGATCCATTGGGTCTCTTCCAACCTGGTGATTCCATGATTCTATGATTCTGTGAAATTCCATTGGGGATTTTGTCTTGCGAACTCTCCCTGTGTTTATAATTGTTATTGGTTGTGCTTGTCTTGCTGAAGAATAACATCCTATTACAGTAATGAAACAAGTACCTTCAGTATAATAATGCGGCACAGACCATAATACTGCTTCCTCTAAATGTCAGGATACTGCTTAATACAACTGCCTGGGGAGTCATCAGCAAGCTAATTGTTACTTTGAGAGAGTGGGTTAATATTCATGGGGATGTATTTTGCTGTACTGAACCTTAATCCTCAAGATTCAAAGCTGTATCTGTATTTTTTTTTAATATGTTGTATGTAATCCTTGAGCTAAATTATGCAGAGTAGTAAAGTTTGCCTGCTCTGCACTGCTGTCCATGCTACATCTCCAGCTCTCTCAGCTGTTCCTCATAAGGCCTGTTCTCCAGCCCCTTCACCAGCTTCGTTGCTCTTCTCTGGACTTGCTCCAGAGCCTCAACATCCTTCTTGTGCTGAGGGGCCCACAACTGAACACAGGATTCAAGGAGTGGCTTCACCAGTGCTGGGTACAGAGGGAGAAGAACCTCCCTGGCCCTGCTGGTCACACCATTTCTGAACCAAGCCAAGATGCCATTGGCCTTCTTGGCCCCCTGGGCACACTGTTGGCTCATGGTCAGTCGCTGTCGGCCAACACTCCCAGGTCCTTCTCCTCCTGGCAGTTTTCTAGGCAGACTTTTCCCAGTCTGTAGCTGCTCAGGGTTGTTGTGCCCCAAGTGCAGGACCCGACATTTGGCCATGTTAAGCCTCATCCCATTGGTCTCAGCCCATGGATCCAGCCTGTTTAGGTCCCTTTGCAGAGCCTCCCGACCCTCCAGCAGATCAACTTGCACTCCTTCAGATTCAAAAAGGACACACATTTCTTTTTTAAGCTGCTACTGCTTTCTACTCTTGTAGAAAGGTCATAGTGGGGGTTGTTTGCTGAAGATTTCCAAGCTGTGCCAATACAATTAATATATTGAGGTAGCTGGAGAAGCATATTAGGCGGGTTTTGGCTTCTGTCTTTGCATTTGTTCTAATTATTTCCTGTCTGCTGGTCAGCGTCCACTCCAATTCTGTCTATGGGAGAGACCTGACTTTGAAGGTTGCCTCCAGTGGGGGATTACATTTAGAAACAAAGAGGTTTTCCTCTGTCCTTGGGACAACCTGATGGGGGTGACTGCTGATTACAAACCAGGAGGACATAAAACAACCACTAGATAAAAAATCATGGTCAGAGGAGCACAGAGAAAGTAAGGAGCTGGTTGTGTCACCCTTTTAGAACCCAGACGCCTGCCCCAGCTCTCTGCTGACGTTATCTAAACCACAGCTAGATGAAGAATTACATAAGCAGTGTAACAACACAATTATAGAATCACAGAATCATAGAACAACCAGGTTGGAAGAGACCCACTGGATCATTGAGTCCAACCATTCCCATCAATCACTAACCCACATCACTCAGCGCCTCGTCCACCTGTCCCTTAAACACCTCCAGGGAAGGTGACTCAACCACCTTCCTGGGCAGTCTTCCTGTGAAGAATTTTTTCCTTATTTCGAGCCTGACCTTCCCCTGGTGGAGTTTGAGGCCATTCCCTCTCATCCTGTCCCCTGTCACTTGGGAGAAGGGGCCACAAGATACACTATCATATTTATTTATTTATTTATTTATTTATTACTTTATTTATTTATTACTTTATTTATTTCTTTATTGCCTACATTTACAGAAAAATGAGCCAGTTAGGCTGAGAAGAGCTTGTTGAGCTTTTTCTAGGCTCGTTCCCTCACATGGCCAAAACAAGACAGAGCAGCTGATGTGCAATAAAATGCTGCAGATCCAACTCGTAGCGTATTGTTCAGAAATGTATTTCTCTGCCTACTGTTCCCCTTTTTCCTCTTCAAAATTTTCTTTCCTGTGGGAATGGTTTAGTGTTTGATGGGAATGGTTGGAATCTATGATCCGGTGGGTCTCTTCCAACCTGGTTGCTCTATGATTCTATGATTCTATAAATATGGAGTTCTTAATAGTCAACTGAAATATATGACATACAACAATCCTCTCTTTTCTTTCCTGTCTATCAGGGGTGGCTGTGACATCTCTACCGCATGGCCAAGCCACACAGGACTCATACAGGGATTGTGCTGGAGACAGAGATGTTTCATTTTTTCATTTGATAGGAATGGTTGGACTCGATGACCCAATGGGTCCCTTCCAACCTGGTTGTTCTAGGATTCTATGATTTTGTCGCAGTTGTACTTGGAGGATTTGTGCAGAATGATCTTGTCTATCGTCCTCACATATCTTCTCCAAACTGAGTCATCCTTCCTTAAAGGTAAAACCATGCAAGCACACAAACCCACTCCTTTTCTTCCCTTACATGTTTACAAAATATTTTCTAACCAAACACACCATTGTTAACTACTACCACTTGTCTTTCTTCACTTTAAGACAACTTTAGTTGTGAAACTAAGGGAAACTCTTCTCCCAAGGGACAGGGGACAGGACAAGAGGGAATGGCCTCAAGCTCCAACAGGGGATATTTAGGCTGGAGATTAGGAGGAAGTTTTCCACAGAAAGGGTCATTGGGCATTGGAATAGGCTGCCCAGGGAGGGGGTTGATTCACCTTCCCTGGAGGTGTTTAAAGGACGGGTGGATGAGGTGCTGAGGGACATGGGTTGGTGTTTGATAGGAATGGCTGGACTTGATGATCCGATAGGTCTATGTTTCTATGAAATTAGGAATCAAGATCTGTGCAGACTTCGCAAGTCTTTCTCCTTCCAGTTTGCTTAACATCTACCTGGGAAATTTAGTTGTCTTGGGATGCAGTTCTGAAGGACAGACACATTTTAAAGAATTCCACAGCAAATATTAGATTTTCTAAGGTAATAGAAGCCTGGGAAGGTAATAGGCAACAACCATTACACTGGTAGGTCAGAGGCCACTGAAATTCCAATTGAGTAGCACTGCAATCAAGTG
This sequence comes from Coccyzus lansbergi, assembly GCA_033558105.1. Taxonomy (NCBI): domain Eukaryota; kingdom Metazoa; phylum Chordata; class Aves; order Cuculiformes; family Coccyzidae; genus Coccyzus; species Coccyzus lansbergi. Next base: position 399,183 of record JAUMJK010000409.1, on the reverse strand, counting down.
CAAGTTCTATTCCTGTGCTGAATTTGGCTATGAAGCATGTAATAAAAATAGAATAAGGGTCAGAGTAAGCTGTAAAGTAACAACACGAGATCATACAAAGCAGCTGCTTGGAAGTCCTAGTCTGAATTGTCGAACCAGCTGAAATCTGTACCATTAAGGACATTTTTTTGAGTACTTAGGGGTACTGAAATTTCATCTTAAAAATGAGATGCCAAGTTCAGGTGAAGGAAGTTACTGAAGGAGTGAAGAGATTAATAAATAGCTCTATAATCCTATGCATTGCTGAAACAGAATTACTTGTGTTTGTTAAGGTCAATATTCTCTTTTCTGGGTAAGCTGGAATGAGCTGAACATTAAGCCTCAGGTAAAAGTCAGTCACTGAATAATAATGCTTTTCCGATGCTGGAAACTCAGTGTGGAATGTTTTTTTAATCATGTCATTAACCTACAGCACACAGGGACAAATCACCAGAGTGGATACAGCAGAGCCTTCTGCTTACCAAGTGAGGAATAATCCCAATTAACAACACATAGATTGTCAGTGACATATTAAAGAGATATATTAAATATATTAATATTCTCCATTAAATTATGGAGAAAGAAGCATTTTTTTATTTTTTGCTATAAAACTACCTAAACAGTATTTGTTACAAAACTATTTATATATATATAGTCGTTATATAGTAGTATATATACTAGTACTATATCCAGGTCAGACTCTGGAAGGCATTAATCAGAAATATGAAGAGAATGACCTGTTGAAAGCTCTGCAGAACCAATGGTTTTGCGTATGAACTGGCTGTGATGAAGTAGCAGGTGAAGAATAATGCTACCTGGTAATAATGCTATTAATCTGAATGTTATTAATCAGAAGCTTGAGGTCAAATCATTAGTGTTTTAAACAGTTCAGAGCACGAACATCCACCAGAGCAGTTGGATGGAGTGCAAACCTGCCTTGGCTTGACAGAACCAAGGTCCAAAACTTCAGAGTTAAAGATTCTAAACCCATCTAAGCATCAATTCATATAGGAGTAGTATAAGTGACTGATGAATCTCAACGAAAAATGAGCTGCTTCATCTATCCAACTGCGACTTCCCTCTTTGAGGGTTCTCCTCTACAAGCCTGATAAGACATTTTTCCCTGCTTTGAGGAGAAAAATGTGCCTTTAAGCAGTAGCTGACAGCTCTGGATTCATTCTAGCAGGACTGTGATCATACCATCCTGCTCTTTCCCTTTTTTTATTTAATTTTTTTCAGGAAACAGGAGGATAACTGAAGTCTGGACTTCTTGGCCAGGCTTCTTTGTTCAGGTCTGTCCATATAATGGTTTAATTTTTTCTCTTTTAGCCTATAAAATCTTGATTCCTTCCTTTGTCTCTCACAGACAAAATGTGCTAGACTCCTGGTCATGTCCCTGCCACCTCGGAAAGGACGTCCTTCTACCCTTAGAGACACCAACCTGCTGAGAAGATTTTGATTTCTGAACAACTTCTCCAACCTACAGTCTGTTTTAATCAGTAAGGACCATTAGCAAAGACGCTGGAGAACTTGAAAATTGCAAGTATCCCTGAATTAATCCTGTTCAGTGCTTTCTTCCGTTTTGACAATGAAGCATTTGGAGATACAACTTTAAGTGCAGTCTATGACTCTAAAAGTTATCTCCGCTAGTCGATCCTATCACCACACTTCTTTGCAGCTGTGTCTTCTCCTCCTCGTTTGCCCTCCTCACCTCTATTAGAGCTGATGATACTGAGGAAGAAGGGAGTGGAGCAAGGGAGCAAAAGAGGAGAGAGCAGGTAAAAAAGGTCTATAAAAATTTTTCCTTTCATCCAACACTGTAGGTTAAGATGTATTTTACTGGATGAATTTTTGTGTGTTTTGATGGATCTATAACCCAAACAAACTGATCTGAATCGGAGTTACAGACTGAAAACTGATAATTTTCTGCTGAGCTAAGTGAACTACAAAGAGAAGAATAATTCTACCACCTTAAAGGCAAGAGACTGAAGGCAAACAAATAGGAGAAAGTAATCAGGGAAGGGGCAAAAGGAGATCAGCCATTCTGCTCAGGAGGAAGCAGCCTTCAATTAAATATCTCTTCATTGGTAATGAATGCCAAATAACATTAAATAAGCATTTAACAGAATATTAATCACATACTTAAAGGCTAATTGCAGTGTATTAACAATTAATGGCCCTTTAAGAACCTAAATATACTATAGCAGCTAATAAGTGTTAATTGAAAGCTATTTCAGGAACTTTATTTTCCTTTTCTTAATTGGACAGTGACACAATATAGTGTTCGGGGCCCTTCAGTCCTTATCCTTTGAAGCAGTGCGGTGGCTGCTGTTGTGCAGGATGCAGCAGCAAACTCCATCTACATGTCTTCCAGGAGAAAAAGCAAGTCTGGTTTCCATACAAACAGTCTGTCCTGCTCCTTACTGACAGCACATGTGCTTCTTGTCCAGTGCCCTTTAGTCACTTCACGTGGAAGGTGGTTTGAGAGCTGTTCCATGTTTAAATCTGTTTTCTAGCAAATATTCACCACAGCTACATCATCACGCTAGATGTATAAGAAGAAAGGAGGAGGAGTAAATATAAATTATAGGAAGGCGGGAGAGTTATAAAAGTGATTGAAGGGGTTGACCACCTGAAGAAAAGTTGCGAGTTGACCTCATTACTCTCTACAACTACCTGAAAGGAGGTAGGAGGTTGCTCTTCTCCCAGGTGACAGGGGACAGGACAAGAGGGAATGGCCTCAAGCTCCACCAGGGGAGATTTAGGCTGGAGATTAGGAGGAAGTTTTTCACACAGAGTCTCTTCCAACCTGGCAATTCTATGATTCTATGATTCTATGACAAATGAAAAGGAGATAAGCAATGTCTAAACCTAGCAACGTCAATCGCTAACTGTGTGAAAACATCAGGCCTAAGTCAGAAATCCTAACGAACAAGGACCACCAAGGACCACGGCCATCAACATCGAATAAATTATATCAGGTCTCTATATTCACACATAAGTTAGAACATGTCTTACAATCAACTGTATTGTAAGTAGAATCATAAACTAACGAGGTTGGAAGAGACCAACCGGATCATCGAGTCCAACCATTCCCATCAATCACTAAACATGTAAACCATTCCTATCAAACATGTAAATATGTACTGATAAAGGTTAATAACATGTAACAATCAACTATTTGCCAGTAGTGTGTTATTGATGAATAAATTAGTGAAGTTTAGAGTTTAAAACCAGTCAGTTTAGTCTGTCTTCTAAGCACTCCCATCACAGTAATGTCTCAATACCTGTGTGTGTCTGTAAACATATGGTCAAGGGCAACAGAAGGATGAATTTCCTTTCACTCAGGTGGTTTCTGGTTGTATAGGGAATGTTTCTCCTCACCCGCTGTGTGTAAATTTAGTAGGAGAACAGTGCAAAGAAAGTACCAGAGAAAGTTTGAAGCAAGAATTCCTGAGAGGGGAAGACTAGAGATTTTTTCTAACCTGGTAGGTTGCCTCTTGTAGCATTAAAAGTCATGAAGAACAGGCTGAAAAAAATCCCTGGTGTTACTGCTAAGACAAATAATTCTACATAGAGAATCATAGTCCTGACTGTTTCTTCCCTGCCCTGCTTCTTCTGACCCTCCCTTCCCTTCTCAGGGAAAACTTCCTCACTAGAATTTTGTCTGATCTCTACAGCTCTTGCTGAAGGGAAGGAAGGTCCCAGGAAGAACCGCTGGGAACTTTCCATCTTTCCATTGCAATGGGAAAAAGGCAGGAAAAGCAAGGAGTGCACCAGACTTCATCTTAAGAAAACAAATAGATGTAGACTGTGTTCCCTTCATGACTAGAGAAGATTCGGGAACTGTTATTTATATGGGGTTTGAGATGTTTTTTGATGATATATTCTATGATTTCGATCATGATGCCAACATCCTTCATAGTTACCGAAGAAAGTCTAATAATAAAGGGTGACAAGCCCAGGCAGAAGCTCACAAACACAGAGAGAGACAAATTGAATTGTTGGTGCAATTCCACTCACCTCAGTGGGACTACACCAGGAGATGAAATTGTCCCTCAGCGTTATTTAAGGTTCAAAGAGTGCATTTAAAACACAATAAATGGATAATGTTCAACTCGGGCACTTTATAACCAAGTTTTCTCGCTCTCCTGGGGGACGATCCGGAGTCAGTGAACTGTTATAACCTTTCATTTTTCATTGCTACTAACATATATCACCACGTACCAGAAGTGCTCTAGATGAGAAAATCAATAAACGCAACACTTAGATGATAAATGTTTACAATTTACCTCTTTGTTGCTGCCATGTCCCTAATAAAAACGCTGCCTTTGAAAGAGAGTGAGGTTACGTTTAGGTAAAGGGGAAAGTGCTCCTTCTTCTTAAGTGTGAGATTACAAATAACTTTTCTTGGTTTTAAGCAGTAGGACATACAGGTGTTTGGAAAGAATTGAGACTGAGACTGAATAGAGTCTGGAGAACAGACCTTATGAGGAGCAGCTGAAAGAGCTGGGGGTGTTTATCCTAGAGAAGAGGAGGCTGAGAGGAGACCTCATTGCTCTCTCCAACTCCCTGAGAGGAGGTTGTGGAGAGGAGGGAGCTGGGCTCTTCTCCCAAGGGACAGGGGACAGGACAAGAGGGATTGGCCTCAAGCTCCACCAGGGGAGATTTAGGCTGGAGATTAGGAGGAAGTTTTTCACGGAAAGGGTCATTGGGCATTGGAATAGGCTGCCCAGGGAAGTGATTGAGTCACCTTCCCTGGAGGTGTTTAAGGGACGGGTGGATGAGGTCTTGAGGGACTTGGTTTAGTGTTTGATAGGAATGGTTGGACTAGAAGATCCGATAGGTCCCTTCCAACCTTTAAAAAAAACAAAAAGAGGGGGAAAAAAAAGGGGAAAAAAAAAAAAGAAATCTCTGCTGCATCACTAAAGCCCAACTGAAGGTCAACAAAGAGGAACCTTCCTGGGTAGAAGACACTCCCTGAACCTCCCTCTCTCCAGGCAGTGTCAATGACACTTTCACAGCCTCAGGGAAGCAGCCCTTGTTAAGTTTCAAATGCACAAAGTGGAACACAAACCTCCCTGGCCCAAACTCTTGGGAGATCCCTCCAATCCTGCCTCCAATCCTGATGTTTCCCTTTGGAATACACTGCTCCATCCACCACCCACCGTGCAGGGAAAAACCAGTGCATCCGACTGTGTGGTTAGGTGGTACCTCACACCAAACAGAAAGGATTCACTCATCTTTTTCCCCAGATTATTTCTTTTAGTTTATTTATTTGCTGTCAGTCCGTTTAATACTTTGACATATTTATTGCATATTGTTTTTCAGTGAAGTTTGAATAAAGGGGAAAAAATATGAACTGTGAAAACTAAAATCCCTGTACTTATGACTTTTTATCCCGTAATTTTCACATCACACAATATTCATTATCCCCCCTAAGCACTTGTACCTATAAATCCTTTTAAAATAATTATATCTTTACCACCCGTTATTTTTTTCCCGAGAAATTACTTATTTCATTGTACAAAATCATTAATTTCTGGATTCCCACACTGGCTTTGAAATACAGTTTTATTCAGACTCTCATTCATAGAGGGGGAGTGTACAGAACTCTTTTTTTCAGCCAGAGAGGCTTTCTGGAACCATCTTGTAGAGAAAACATTGACTAGGATAAGGTTATTGCTTCCCCTGCTCTGAGTAAAGAATGTTTCTCAAGGTCTTCCCTTCACAGTTATGGCTTATGAATTTTTTTCGTCCTCTCATACTTTTTAAAAAAATGTATTACAACATATTGTGTCTCCTCCAAAAGTGGAAGAGCTGATCTAGTTAAGGTCTATGGCAAAAAGTTGTATTTGAAAATCAGACACGTTGCAGAACTGGATCACACTGACCAAAAAAAAAAAAAAAAAGCAATTCAGTTTTTTTTCCTTTTGCTCAAACCTATTTTAAATGTGCCTGTTTGCAAGAGGCTGAGACATTGAAAACCATCAGTATTTCACTTTTTTTTTTAAGTTGTTCATGCTAAGAGAAACTCTGGTTGGTCTTCCCTTATTGTTTTGTCATGTTGCCCCAATCTGGGGCATTTCAAGAATAATAATTCCATCTGAAAATACTAGTTCCTTTGGCAAATTTTGGAGATTCACACTGTTCAGACTAAATGGTAAAATGAAATCAAGTCATCAAGTCTTCAAGTCTTCAGGAAGGGTCAGTGATGGTGAAAATAGCAGCCAAAAATCAGAGAAATGTTATATAGGTGAAAAATATAAGTTCAAAATGACAAGTGAATATTTTTCTCATAGAAGAAAAACAATCGATAAATACTCTCTATTTAAACTACAAATGCTTTGAAAAATGACAACTGAATTTGAACCTCATTATCTGTGCTAGTCAGTTAAATAGAAATGTATGTAAAGTCGAGATAAATGGATGAAAAACTGCTTCACTGTTAGATTACAGAAGTTATTGTAAATGAGAAATAATCATCCACGAAGGATACATTTCCCCCAGTGCTATGTTAGATTTACTCTTGACTCAGCGAAGTAATCTCTAGCATTATTTATTAAAAAAATAATAAGTTTTCTGGATGGTGGTAAAATTTGCTGGGAGGTGAAAGTATTTTGAATGCTGAATAATAATGGGACAGGCTCTCAATCTAAAATGTGGATTCCTTGGAAAAAAACTGAATCAGAGAATGATAAAACAACCAGGTTTGAACAGACCCACCGGATCATTGAGTCCAACCAAATACAGCTTCAGCCCTTAGGAAATAAGAATGTAAGTCATACTCATAAGAGTCACATTCTGAATTGCATTGTGATGGGTTTGAGGGTCAAAACAGATAATAAAATGAAGAGTGAAATGCTCTGACTGAAAATGTGAGTTTAATCCTGGGATAGGGAAGTAAGGATGTATCAAATAGAAGAAAAAGAGATTGTTCCACTAACAACACTCACTGAAATGCACTATTCCAGAAGCACTTGTATGTAGTTAGTTTTCTCTTTAAGGAAAACGTCTGTCACAAAGAGGTTGACCTGATAGCCATGAAAACATATTGGACAAACAAGCCCAATTAACTTTTGTTATAGCCCTGAGGTGAACCACAAAGTTAGTATAATCAATCAATCAATCAATCAATCAATGTGGATCAGTCCGGGTGTACAGGAAGATGTATAGGGTAACAAATTAGACTTAATGGTGAGTATGAGAATAAAGATGGTCTTCAGGAAGATAAGAAATCAGCGCAGTTAATTGCTAGGAAATGATATCTGGACATAAGTTGAAAGTTTTCAGCTGACACAGATTTCAAACAGGGCTGGATATGCTTCTTAAAAATGTGTGTTGTAGCCACGGAGTTTAAAGGCTTGAAACAGTTTGAGGTTTGGTTCTGCAGCCTGGAAGTTAGGTCAGTGAAACAAAATTGTTTGTACTGACCTTAAAAAATTTATAAGTGGAATGCGCTTGAGCCTCTGGGAGGTAGTCTAAGATATCCTCAAAGAGCATAAAGAATCTAGTGAGCAACAAGCTGGTTCTTCCTGGAGATCCCGGTGGACGTGTAATATTTTTATGTAAACTTAAAGCGGCACAACTAATATGTCTCATCATTTATGATCCAAGTCAAAAGGAAGTAAGAACTATGGTATATTAGTAGAGAAACTTCCTCGACTGATTGGGAAGGAAAATAACATGAAATCGTCGTTAAGCTTTTGAAGTCAAATGTTGTCCTCCAACACATCTTACATTAGTTATATTATTGTATTTCTGATTATAGAATCACCAAGTTGGAAGAGACCCATCGGATCATCGAGTCCATCCATAATTAATCTTTTTCAGCCCACAAGGCTACTCTCTACAGTGAATTCAGTACTGACTGTGGAAATTTAAAAGTTAGTGAATTAAAAGAGAAAAAAAATGAAATCTCACCTGATTATGTTGACGTAGAACACTTACAGCGCGGTCTCCATTCTTTTGTGGTAATTTCTGAAAGAGATTGTGATAATTTCTGGGTCCACGGAGAGATTTTCTAACCACTTAGGCTGATAACTGTACATAAGAGCTGGAAAATGTGGACAACATATGCAACATGTATATAAATGCCCAGATCATAGAATCATAGAACAACCAGGTTGGAAGAGACCCACCGGATCATTAAGTCCAACCATTCCCATCAAACACTAAACGATGTCCCTCAGCACCTCATCCACCCGTCCCTTAAACACCTCCAGGGAAGGTGAATCAACCCCCTCCCTGGGCAGCCTCTTCCAATGCCCAATGACCCTTTCTGTGAAAAACTTCCTCCTAATCTCTAGCCTAAATCTCCCCTGGTGGAGCTTGAGGCCAATCCCTCTTGTCCTGTCCCCTCTCCCTTGGCAGAAGAGCCCAGCTCCCTCCTCTCCACAGCCTCCTCTCAGGGAGTTGGAGAGAATAATGAGGTCTCCCCTCAGCCTCCTCTTCTCTAGGATAAACACCCCCAGCTCTCTCAGCTGCTCCTCATAGGGCCTGTTCTCCAGCCCCTTCACCAGCTTCGTTGCTCTTCTCTGGACTCTCTCCAGAGCCTCAATATCCTTCTTGTGCTGAGGGGCCCACAACTGAACACAGGATTCAAGGAGCAGTCTCACCAGTGCTGAGTCCAGAGGGAGAAGAACCTCCCTGGCCCTGCTGCTCACACCATTTCTGATCCAAGCCAAGATGCCATTGGCCTTCTTGGCCCCCTGGGCACACTGCTGCCTCATGGTCAGTCACTGTTGACCAACCCACCCAGGTCCCTCTCCTCCTGGCAGTTTTCCAACCAGACTTCTCCCAGTCTGTAGCTCTGCGTAGGGTTGTTGTGCCCCAAGTGCAGGACCCTGAAAATCAATTGAACTTCTCCTACCTCTTTCATTTTGGAGAGGAAATAGCCAAAGGTGACATCATCACTCATGCATATTCAGTGACCCAACACTCACCTGCATGTTGAGACAATCTGTCAATAGACTTTAGCTACCTCTATAATTAATTATAATTAATGACCTCTAGGCACTGGAACAGGCTGCCCAGGAAGGGGGTTGATTCCCCTTCCCTGGAGGTGTTTAAGGGACGGGTGGATGAGGTCCTGAGGGACATGGGTTAGTGTTTGATGGGAATGGTTGGACTCGATGATCCGATGGGCCTCTTCCAACCTGGTGATTCTATGATTCTATGATTCTTATCTTCTATGTTCAAAAATCAGGCTTGGATCACTACAGAATGAGGCCTTTAGCACCTAATGAAAGGATATGATAGACCATTTTTTTTTTTGTATAACAGGAGATAATAGCTATGAACAGTCACTCTCTTTCCTAGTCTATAAAACCTGTAACTAATGTGCTAAAAATAGCTCTGTTGTGCCACATTACGCATGTAGCAATTATCATGAAGGAATTTGATTATATTCATTCATATTAATGGAGCAGTTTTCATTTATAGGTTTGTAAACATTTCAGATTCCATTACCCAGCAGCATTATTTCTTCTGTGTGACAGAATATATTATCTTTTGTTTTATAGTCACAACGGAGAACGAAAAGCAGCCTATGGCAAAGAAAAATTCGGTCCTGACTGTAAAAGGAACACCAGCAGTACAGAAGCAGGTTCTCCTCAAAGGTCACTGCAATGGATCTAAACTCTATTTGTCATCCTCAAACATCAGCTGAATACATCCTTCTCGGAATGCTAGGAGTTCATCGCCATGGCAACCGCTTGTCAAATTGGCGAAGCTAAGAATATAAATTGTCTATTTGGAGAATTGATTTAATTGCAAATGGAGACCTTTAAAAACCGAGCTCACGACTGGAGACAGAGAAAATCTCCTGTGGAACAAAATCCGCAATTCTCGTGTGGGAAAAGTGTAACCGAGAAGGATGAAGAGGGGAAAAAGAAGCCACTTTCACGATGAGTCAAAAATGAAGTTGTAGAGTGGCCTGAATTCCAGGGCATCAGCAAAAAGTACAACAGTGACTCAGATGTGCTCAGGTTTGTAGTCTAACATTCCAGACCTTTGCTGTGGAAGCACAGCTGCTGCAAAATAAACCTTGTTGCAGTGTTTCCTGGAAGAAAAGGAAATAAAAATTAGATTGTTTGTGATTGACTCTTTACTGACAGATGAAACTCAGGGAAATGAATCAAATCTACCAAACAAAGGACAGTGATGCGGTTTCCAAACCTAATGCTTTGATTGCATAGAAAATATCTAGCGGCTTCACTAACAGCTAAGTGAATGCTTATACTTTTAGACACCTTGAGTGCAAATTTCCAGAAAACAGCATTTCTCAATGTACTAACTTCATCCTATGTTAGGGTGACACAAGCTGCTTGATGTTTCAAATGTGTCCCATTAATTCCAGTGGGAGTTCTGCCTGATAATTATTTATTCTATGATGATTCTATGATTTTAACAAAGATCTCTACTGAAAAAAAAAAAGCCTCCTGAAAGAACCGCAAGAAGTTAAAGCTGCTCTCTGTGGTTTAAAATATACCAGTAGGAACTGGGCTGTCAGATTTTCTATATGGAAACAAACCGAATGTAAAAAATATTTGAAAACATAGAATCATAGAACAACCAGGTTGGAAGAGACCCATTGGATCATCGAGTCCAACCATTCCTATCAAACATGGATTTACATGCTAGATCTAACATCCAGCATGTAGATACTTTACAGTTCAGATTTTCCAGCTTTCTGCACTAGCAAACCAACCCAGGGATTAGTTTGCAGAAGTACAAAGCTTTTGTTCTACAGCTTCAGCAAGATCTGGATTTTCAAAACTATACGAATGCAATATAACAATTTTGAAGGATCAATATACTTATACAAGAGGATAAGGAAAACTGACTCCCTTTGGAGACTTTGAACTCAAGTTGATGCTGCTGGTTTCTGTAAAAGGACAGTCTCTATTTAAGTCACTGTGTATTTGGTTCTTTTTAAATACAACATTCCCAAAGAAACAGAAGACATTGTATTTCCTCTTCTTCTCTATGGCTTATTTCAATACTCCTCAACATCATTACATTGATAGCTCCATTAGTCCAATAAGACAGTTAAATACAAAACTAAAGAATTTCACAAGACTTAATGTTTTCAACAAACATGAGTGCTTAGTTTCCAAAATCTTCATAACTAAGCTTAAGTGTTACAGCTCATTTATAGTTTTTTTAAATAAAACATCTTACTGAAAGTACTTCTGTGCTTTACCTTCAATTATTCCTGATTTGTTTCTATAGCTTGGTCTCCCATGTCACAGGATAACAGTTCTACGGTAATTCACTGGCTTAAGTTTTCAAGCACAGCAGAGAGAGATAATACTTGCAAAGGCCTAAATCATCACACAAATACCTTTGAAATAAAATTTCAGCTATTATTTTATAGTAATGGTTGGACTCAATGATCCGGTGGGTCTCTTCCAACTTGGTTCTTCTATGATTCTATGATTCTATTACCAAGATTGTTGGTACCAAATACCAAGAAAGTCTTCTCTGAGTGTAATCATCATTCCACTTTCTCTTCTATGCTTATCATTTGCTTTATATTCAGTCTTGTGTCCCTTTTTAATGGATGAACGTAGTCATCCATTCATTGGTCACTTATGTTTAATTAGTCAGTTTTACTTTGGTCACTCGACTTTGTCTTTCTTATTAACCAGATTTATATTGAAGTGTTGAAAAATCTATAGATTATGGAGGATTCCTTCTGTGGGAAAGTAAGCAAAATCATGTTATCTTATACTGGGGCTCATATAATGTTTCAGAATTTAAAGGTAAAGGAAAAAAAACAGTAATTTGCTGATGAAACGTGAAGGGTAGAAAAGATAAAAGACAGCAGTGCCAAGGGATGGTTTATTCTGTGTTTTAAGAATGTGTTTAATCCAGGTACTTATAGTTATTACTGATTTAAAATACTAGAGATAATCTGTGCTTAGTATTAGTACTTATAGTTATTACTGATATAAAATACTAGAGATAATTTGTTGTTATGGTTGGACTTGATGATCCAGTGGGTCTCTTCCAACCTGGTTATTCTATGTTTCTATGATTAGTCAAGGTACAACTAGTGAAAATGTTACTGTTGAGAGCAAATTTTATATTCCTGTAACTTACTGAGTTTTCAATATCTGCCTCAATTCTCAGACCGAAATAAGCAACCGTCCAGATCCAGTTCCCTGAAGCAAACAGGGAGCAGCAGAACCACCTGTAGGAGGAACCTGACATATAACACCAGTAAAGTAACTGAGAGCAGAATGAATCAAAAGGGAAGCACAACAGATTGCAGAAGGAGGGAATGAGACAGAAACCAGGACAGGCATAGAATCATAGAATCATAGAACAACCAGGTTGGAAGGGACCCATCGGATCTTCTAGTCCAACCATTCCTATCTAACCCTCAATACCTCATCCACCCGTCCCTTAAACCCCTCCAGGGAAGGTGACTCAACCACCTCCCTGGGCAGCCTATTCCAATGCCCAATGACCCTCTGTGTGAAAAACTTCCTCCTAATCTCTAGCCTAAATCTCCCCTGGTGGAGCTTGAGGCCATTCCCTCTCGTCCTGTCCCCTCTCCCTTAGGAGAAGAGCCCAGCTCCCTCCTCTCTACAACCTCCTCCCAGGGAGTTGTAGAGAGCAATGAGGTCTCCCCTCAGCCTCCTCTTCTCCAGGATAAACCCCCCCAGCTCTCTCAGCCGCTCCTCATAGGGCCTGTTCTCCAGACCCTTCACCAGCTTCATTGCTCTTCTCTGGACTCACTCCAGAGCCTCAACATCCTTCTTGTGCTGAGGGGCCCACAACTGAACACAGGATTCAAGGAGCAGTCTCACCAGTGCTGAGTACAGAGGGAGAAGAACCTCCCTGGCCCTGCTGGTCACACCATTTCTGATGTGTGTGCTGAAGCTGTGCTGCTGGTGAAAGATAGAAAAGAAGGGAACAGGCGAGAGACTAGATGCACCTACTATATACAAACACCTCTTCACTAACACAGCAGTTGAAATGCATGTCAAAAGCTCTTCAAGAGATCAACCTTCTAAACAGGCAACAGGTGCATTCGTCTGTTGGCAGAAAACATTTAACAATCAATACCTCAGATTGCTCTAGAGGCACTTGCATGGCATTTTTTATATAGATAAGCAGCTGCTCTAGGTGTTTGAGAGCTCTTCTGTGACGTCAGTTGGCAAGAAGGTGAGGCCTTAAAACAGGCTGGTGAGATGAGATCTCTGGAGGAAGAAAACAGTATTTTGGTTCATACAAAGCAGCGTGTTTACTGTATCAGTCTTCGGTTATCAAATAAATACAACAAATAAAATATAATATATAATATATATAAAATATATAAAATATATAAATATATAAAAATATAAATGTAAAATATAAAATTAAATCATACAAATAAAATATAAACAATATATACAATATAAACGATATATACAATATATACTATATATACAAACCCAGTTTTTTCCTTAGAATCTTCAGGAATGGTTGGACTCCATGATCCGGTGGGTCTCCTCCAACCTAGTTATTCTATGATTCTATATTTGTCCTGGATCATTTGTCCAGTGTTAAATATTCAAATATTTAATTTGTATAAACACAGTCATACAGATATACATCCAGAGAAAACTGTTACTTTGTGGAAAATAAGCCTTTTTTTAGGGAAAACAAAATAATCAGATTCTTTTTGTTATACTTCTGACATTTCCCAGGTTGAAAAGTAAATTCCCTCTTACACTGGGTGAGGTTAGCAGGAAGGTCTAAAAAGATACCTGGTGTCACCTTTAACAGGTATGTCTAGAGTTTGGTGGAAAAGGCAGAACATTACCAAACTATAAGAAATTCTTTAATATGGGAATGGCCTCAAGCTCCAACAGGGGAGGGTCAGGCTGGACATCAGAAAAAAATATTTCCCAGAAAGGGTCATTGGTCACTGGCACAGGCTGCCCAGGGAGGGGGTTGAGTCACCTTCCCTGGAGGAGTTTAAGTTGCAGGTGGAAGAGGTGCTGAGGGACATAGGTTAGTGTTTGATAGGAATGGTTGGACTCGATGATCCGTTAGGTCTATTCCAACCTGGTGATTCTGTGATTCTATCATTCCTGGAGAGCAGGGCCTCAGCAAGTGTAATGATTACCTGGAAGACCAAATGCCATAACCTCAAATGTCTTCCCCTCACCCTCTTTTCCCCTGGATTTATTGCTGAGTGCAGTGTCTTATCATAGAATCATAGAACAACCAGGTTGGAAGGGACCCATCGGATCATTGAGTCCAACCATTCCTATCAAACACTAAACCATGTCCTTCAGGACCTTGTCCACCCGTCCCTTAAACACCTCCAGGGAAGGTGACTCAACCACCTCCCTGGGCAGCCTATTCCAATGCCCAATGACCCTCTGTGTGAAAATGACATGGGATATCCTTGTGGTCAGTGTAGGTCAGTCTTGCCCATCCCACATCTCCTCACTGGAGAAAACCAGAAAGCCTCAATGCTGTGCAAGAATTATTCAGCAACAGCAAAAACATTGGTGTGATATCAACACTGGTTTGGCCCCAAATGCACAGGCTATGAGAGAACTTAATCCTGTCCAAGCCAAACCCAGTGCAAAGGGCAGACACTAAGGTCCATGTGAAGATGTAACATTCCTAATATGTCCTAAACTGGATGTCTTTGGCATTCTGCAAACTATAGAGGTGGTTACCAGGCTGGGTCAGGCAGAAAACCTCTCCCCATCCTGCTAGAAAAGTTTTTCAAGAGAAGCCTAATGAATAGAAACAATTGGAGATTTCTTATCCCTTAACCTCTGAGATACTCGATGATCCGACGTGTCTCTTCCAACCTGGTTGTTCTATGATTCTATTCTTTCCCCACTTGCCAAGGTACTCTGAGAGGTTTTCTATTCCCATGACAAGGAGGAGCAGTTTATCATTAACTCAGTTAAATTATTTCAGTTGTTATCAGACAAATGTGGTAACTGAGGAGAAGGAAGAAATTTTATTTTTTTTATTTGTACTAGATTCCAAAGTAAAGAAAATATTTAGAATCATAGAATCATAGAACAACCAGGTTGGAAGGGACCCATGGGATCATCTAGTCCAACCATTTACATCCTGCACCCCTTCAGTTGTCACTCAGCAAAAGCAAAATAAACAGCTTTTTATTTTCCTCACAGTGCCTCCTAACCTAGTCCTTAATTACCTGCAAATCACTGAAGCCTCATGAGTCTGTGCACTGATTTTTCATTAACTTTTCTTAAGTTTGCCTGTGTTTGACAATTGATCCCCAAACAATTACAGCGGCTTTTAGGATAATTACCACTTTCAGCTTGGTCTTACAGGTGCTTCGGATGCCACTTAAATCTCCCAAGTGCATGTTTTTTGGAGTCATTCAGAAGGTCATTAGTTAGATCACATTCAATCATCCAACCATTTGTTCCCAAAAAAGAGAGTACTAGGGACAGGAGAGCAGCATGTGACTGTGATCCCTAGTGAGTTTCCATTTTTCTATAATTTAGGTGTTTATTAGGTGTTTTTTCTTTAAGCGAGAGATTGACATGATAATTTTCATTAATAATAAAACCTCTCTGGTGAATCCCTAAGAATTTCTGCTTCCTTTTCCTTCCAGAATAGTTCAGGCTGAACTAGTGTAGAGTATAACTTTGACATTTGTCAAGACAGAATCACACAGAATCACAGAACAACCAGGTTGGAAGAGACCCATCGGATCATCCAGTCCAACCATTCCTATCAAACACTATAAAAAAAGACGTTACTATAAACACTATATATATGTTTTATATATATATGTATATTATAAAACACTATAAAAGACGTTTGTTGTTGTTGTTTTCCTCCACAAAGAGCAAGAAACTGAACTTTTTTTTTCCTTTTTGTCCCATAGAGAGGGTGGATCAGCTGATTCCAAATCCCCATTGAACTCAGGCTTTGATTCCACAAAGTATTCCACTGACCAAACCTGCACCAGAATCCTGAGTCAGACATTTCCATTATAAATACACTTTGAAGAGGAAATACATTTCTTAGATTTGAAAATAGAAAGATCAAACTGTCCAACCAGCATCGCACCCAGTCCACTCACAAGTGAAATTGGAACTTAATATAAAACTATAAATCCTCCTCTCCTTGTGCAGAAATGTCCAGCAGAAATAGAACAGGCTGCACTGACAGGTACTTCCCTAAGATCTACCCCTGAAAAGAAAAGAAGTAGATTTTCTTTCCTGTCCACTCTTTATTTAAAAGCTTTCAGAAGCACAGTGGGAAGAACACACCACAAAGTTGAACCAGCAAGGACACAGGGTCCTGCTGCAGCTTTTGCAAGGGGGTCAGGAGCACCAGGTTCAGGTGAGATGACAATGAAATCTGGTAGAGAGAGAGACAAGTTGATCCTTCACTGAGGTTAAGTAGCTTATATCTTCTGTAAGGGTTATTGATTTCTAAATATTTCCTTCCTTTGACATCCGAGTTTGCCTGCAAAGCTCTGAATCTTGGAGGATTTAGCAATGATTAGGGCAGAGATAAAGAAAAGCTTTTTTTTTTTTCCCCAGAGCCTTTAAGTAAAATGCAAAACAAGCATTTTGCAGCTTAAATGACATTTTAATCTTCACCTATAGTTAAATTCTTAGAGATAACCAAGGACTTTTTATAAGAGATTTAAATTAATGTTTATTAGTCTTACAACTGTATTAACTATAGAATAATTTGTATTCAGGAGGCAGATTTTAAATAACAGCCTAAGACAATCACCTGAAGTGGAATATGAAAGACTAAATCATTAAATTAATTATATCAGGATGCTTGGAATGAAAATATCATACAAGATTCTTATTGAAAAAACAATTAGTAGATGTCTTTAACTGCAGCCACAACTGAAAAAGATCAGGTTGGTGGTTAGGAAGGAATGATGAAAAATCATTTCATGTATGACCCTATTTTAATGTTATGATTTTATAACAAGATCCATGATAATTCATCAATAGAATGTTCAAGGTTGGAAAATCTTTAAATTAGTCTTCACACAGTACTTAAAAGGAGCTTGGACATGACTCTTAGCTCAACCATGAAGGTTTGTAACGAGTTTATATAACTGTAAAACTTACAAGTCCTCCCTAAATCTTTATGTTTACAAGAGATAATGGTGATAATAATGATGATTAGATGAGAATGGTGAAGATTGTTATTGTTGTTATTTATATTATATTATTATATTATATTATATTATATTATATTATATTATATTACATTATATTACATTATATTACATTATATTACATTATATTACATTATATTACATTATATTACATTATATTACATTATATTACATTATATTATATTATTTTTATTTAGAGTTTAACACTCTTTTTAAAAAATATTATATTATATTATATTATATTATATTATATTATATCATATCATATCATATCATATCATATCATATCATATTATTACATTACATTACATTACATTACAATTACTATTATTTAGAGTTTAATACTAACTCTTTCTTTAAACATCATGTTATCTATCAGAAGAGACTCCTTGGTGTTAAGCAGCTTGCAACACTCTACTTTGCCCTCGTCCTCCTAACGAAGACGTAAAGTAATCTCTGGAAGAACATCCACCTCTTGGCACAGCAGTGACAGCGACTTCATTTCACAGGCTCTTCGAGATGGAGCAGGGAGCAGCTGAGGGAAAGGAAAGCAACTCCGAAAGTGCTTAAAATCTGACACTTAATTTTCATCAATTTAAAAATTGTATCAATTCAAAAATTATATCAATTCAAAAATGTTATCCATTCAAAAATTTTATCAATTCAAAAATGTTATCCATTTAAAAATTTTATCAATTCAAAAATTTAAATCTCCAACTAGTTGTAAAAATCACGGTTTAACTAACCTTTCTCACCATAAAAATCACAGAAGCGTCTGATTGCAAAACTCAACAGAAACCAAACCTTGAAGGTCTTTCAGGTTTGTATGTTACTATACCAAGAGGAATGGATGCTAATAATTTTGGCACGACCTAGATTTCTGAAGAATAAAACAAGATTTTGTGATCATGTAAAATATTTTCACAAAGAGAAACGTTTTTTTGACTTTGTACTTGAAAGCTCTATGACCAAATAGTATCATCCCTCCTCCCAGAAAGGAAAACAATGAGTGATGGTCATGATTTGCCTTCCCTGTGCCTCATGTTCTGATTCTGTTTACTTCTGAGCCATCACTAGGATTTATGGCTCAAGTTCCCCTTTTATGTTTCACTCATTCTCTGCCATGTAAGTAAGTCAGATTTGTCTCCTGTGGTTCTTTATGTCAATTTATTTCATTTGCAAGGTGCGATTTGATATCAAATAATCACAGAAGGAATTCTTAAAAAAAAAATCTGATTTGGAGTATCTTCAGCTAAAACTTGAACAAAATTGTAGAGAACACATAACACACTTTAACACGATATTCAAAGCAGGTTTTCTTTTACTTTTGTTTTGCAGCTTTTTCCTTCTTCTGTGAGAACTTTTTATAGACTTGAAATCTGGTAAATTTTTCTCAAAAAAAAAAAGTACATGCACAAATACACAATAAACCTCCATTCCAGATTTCTATACTTTAAAATTATATTCTTTTAAAGATGTTACTGAAAAGAAACAGATTTTTGATCTGGGTTTTTTTTCTTCTTTTTCATCAGTTTGGATAAGTTACATACCATGTTACTGAACTGAGAACTTAAATCTATTCTGGGGAAAGCCAGATTGCCCCGAAATTATAAACTCACAAAAAAAAACCCCTAAGTAATTTATTATGTAAGTATTCATTTTGTCATTTCATTCTTTACTGAAAGGACACGACGAGCTCTCCATGTTGATGTAACTATCACACTACATATCATGTAGTGAATGTTTTGAATAATGACACATATTGATGTGATATTGATTATTATCACAGTTGTCACTAATTTTAGGTTCAGTTGATGTTCAGGATTTCTAGAGCAGACTGGTCTCCAAGCCTGTTTCATTAACTTTACTCTTTTTTCCCATTTTCTCCTTCCTCACATGTACAGGGGAGTTGCAAGTATGAAGTCTCATATAAGTCTCCTTAGCAAGTTGATATATATGCAAGAAAATTCCATGATGAAATGACATGGTGGGGCCAGCTTTAGAGTCCTAATGATGTATTTTAGTTATAAAAACTGACAAACTAGGAACCATCTTTCCAAGAATCAAATTGATTCTCTAAGTCATAGAATCATAGAACAACGACGTTGGAAGAGACCCACCGGATCACTGAGTCCAACCATTCCTATCAAACACTAACCCATGTCCCTCAGCACCTCATCCACCTGTGCCTTAAACACCTCCAGGGAAGGTGAATCAACCCCCTCCCTGGGCAGCCTCTGACACTGCCCAGTGACCCTCTGTGTGAAAAACTTCCTCCTAATCTCTAGCCTAAATCTCCCCTGGTGGAGCTTGAGGCCATTCCCTCTTGTCCTGTCCCCTGTCCCTTGGGAGAAGAGCCCAGATCCCTCCTCTCCACAACCTTCTTTCAGGGAGTTGTAGAGAGCAATGAGGTCTCCCCTCAGCCTCCTCTTCTCCAGGATAAACACCCCCAGCTCTCTCAGCCATTCCTCATAAGGCCCATTCTCCAGCCCCTTCACCAGCCTCGTTGCTCTTCTCTGGACTCACTCCAGGGCCTCAACATCCTTCTTATGCTGAGGGGCCCACAACTGAACACAGGATTCGAGGAGCAGCCTCACCAGTGCTGAGTACAGAGGGAGAATCACCTCCCTGGCCCTGCTGGTCACACCGTTTCTGATCCAAGCCAGGATGCCACTGGCCTTCTTGGCCACCTGGGCACACTGCTGGCTCATGGTCAGTCATTGTCAACCAACACCCCCAGGTCTCTCTCCTCCTGGCAGCTTTCTAGACAGACTTCTCCCAGTCTGGAGCTCTGCAGAGGGTTGTTGTGCCCAAAGTGCAGGACGCAGCATTTGGCCGTGTTAAACCTCATGCCATTAGACTCAGCCCATGGATCCAGCCTGTTCAGTTCCCTTTGCAGAGCCTCCCGACCCTCTGGCAGATCCACACTTCCACACAGCTTTGTGTCATCTGCAAACTTGCTAAGGGAGCACTCGATGCCTAACCGTTCCTCTCAAACACTAAAGTCAGATAACACTAGATCAGTTTCAGGAATTTCAACCTGACAGTATTTCTCAAAACTGTGAGCTTTGTACCACTACACATGCAATTAATATGCATTTGTGTTCAGGACATATAGGATGAAATTGTATGCAGGATATAAGTTGTGCCACCAGTCTCAGTACTTTGTTTGGGTAAATGCCATATGACCTGACCACAGTTTGCACAGGAATGTTGAATTTTTTTTCTACTGCACTGATTTTGGCTGAGAACGAACAGATTTCATGGCAATAGAACTCTTCGGTTCATCACCATGATCTCTTCCATAGAACATAGAACAACCAGTTTGGAAGAGACCCATCAGATCATCGAGTCCGCAAGGACAATTGAATTCTTAATAACCAAAGTAGATAAGTACACTTCAGCTAAATTAACTGCTTCAGGGCATCGTGTTAAAAACAAACAAACAAAAACAAACAACAGAAAAAAAAGATGAGTTGAAAATTTGTTGCTGTGAAACAAAAACTCACCAAATAAACTAGATTTCTGAAAGCGGTTTAATTGTTCTGAATGTAATAGCAGAAATGGACATAAACACTAGAGTTTTTTTAAGAATTCATTCACCAGTTTATTTGGGGTTTTTTTAATCAGAATATAGCCTTGATCTGATCATATTAAATCTTGAACCAGCTGCACAAACATATTTTTTTTTATCCTTCTGGATGTATTTAGTATAAGGCTCGCAAATAGTCAGAACAACTCCATCTTTACAGAGTCCAACGTATTTCTACATCCCATAAAACCATCATCCTAGCGTAGAAATAAATGTATATCTTACTGCTACAGAAAGGGATAACTTGCAGTGCGGAGTGAAAATTAATTTGCACCTCAACAGATGTAAGTGAAGGCAAAATTATCCATCTGCCAGGTAAGAAATTGCTTTAAAACAGAACTTTAAAACAAGATGAAAAGCGTTAGCTTGCCTTAAAAATGAATTTACACCTTGAACGTGTGGGGGAGTATAGACTGTGAGGTCACTCAGCCTGCGGTTTAACGGCCTCTACAGATATCTGCATCGTCCTACCAGGAGTCTTGCCATAGGTGCAATAACCAGAGTTTCATAGAATCATAGAATTACCAGGTTGGAAGAGACCCATTAGATCATTGAGTCCAACCATTCCTATCAATCTCTAATCCATGTCCCTCAGCACCTCCTCCACTTGTCCCTTAAACCCCCCCAGGGAAGGTGACTCACTCAATTTGCAGCAAAGAAGTACTTGATAAACAAAAGGGAATAGGAGCTGTTTCTACATTGTACACAGATGTCCCTGTAAATCCATTCTACTATAAACTCTATGCAGAGTTATAAATATAAGCCCTATGCAGAGCTACAGACTGGGAGAAGTCTGTCTCGAAAGCTGCCAGGAGGAGAGGGACCAGGGGGGGTTGGTCCACAGCGACTGACCATGAGCCAGCAGTGTGCCCAGGGGGCCAAGAAGGCCAATGGCATCTTGGCTCGGATCAGAAATGGTGTGACCAGCAGGGCCAGGGAGGTGATTCTCCCTCTGGACTCAGCACTGGTGAGGCTGCTCCTCGAATCCTGTGTTCAGTTGTGGGCCCCTCAGCACAAGAAGGATGTTGAGGCTCTGGAGAGAGTCCAGAGAAGAGCCACGAAGCTGGTGAATGATTCTATGATTCTAGGATTCTATCATACATTTAAACACGTGCTAGTGCTGGTAATTCAAAGGAATCTTGTAAAATTTGAACATTCCAGTCCTTGCCTTTTCGAGATTTTCTTTCCTGGATAATTATTCATGGCTATGAGATCACTATAAGAAAGTTTTCAACTCACTTGCTAAATGTTAAATTCTCAAGCTGTGACTACAAGCTCAAAAGGCACAATGTAAACATAACCTCTGTTATTACAGAAGCATTTAGAATCATAGAACAACCAGGTTGGAAGAGACCCATCGGATCATCGAGTCCAACCATTCCTATCAAACACTAAACCATGTCCCTAAGGACCTGATCTATCTGTACCTTAAACACCTCCAGGGAAGGTGAATCAACCACCTCCCTGGGCAGCCTGTTCCGGTGAACAATGACCCTTTCCATGAAAAACTTCCTCCTAATTTTAGGTAAATTATAGTGGATTTCCACTAGCTTGAAAATTATAATGGAACCTGCTAACTTTGATGCATCAGTGATTAATGGGAATGGTTAGACTCAATGATCGTGTGGTCTTTTCAAACCTGGTGATTCTATGTTTCTGTGATTCTATCTCCTTTTCCCTCAAGACAGGTGGAAGTAATACCAAGAGTCTTTCTTTGTGTGCTTCTTCCCCTCCAAAGCACAGGAATCTCCAATTACAATTATCTCCAGGGAGTCCACATTTCTCAGCAGTCCCATGTCCCCTTGCCAGGGCAGCACTGAGTAGATTTAGACTTGTGCACAGGTACTTCTTTAATAAAAAAAAGTTTTGTTGCGTCTTTTATTTATCTTTTAAGCCATAGCTGCTGTGTTTGCTGTTGCTCACAGCAATAGTGTCTCCCTGTCCAAACTAACCAGAATCACAGAATCACAGAAACACCAGGTTGGAAAAGACCCACCAGATCATCGAGTCCAACCATTCCTATCAAACACTAAACCAAGTCCCTCAGCACCTCATCCACCCATCTCTTAAACCCCTCCAAATACTAACCGTCCTCTGAAGTGATGTAGTTGACAGTTTTGTTAAGTGAGCATATTGACCCTTTCAAAATTGCACACCCAGGTCGCTCCAATTAGCGTCCTAAACAGGTCCCGAGTCCAATTTGAAGACTCAGAAACCCGAGCTGACCAAATCCCTAGTTGCAAGAACTGGGATTATCCGACTGACCATGAGCCAGCAGTGTGCCCAGGTGGCCAAGAAGGCCAATGGCATCTTGGCTTGGATCAGAAATGGTGTGACCAGCAGGGCCAGGGAGGTTCTTCTCCCTCTGTACTCAGCACTGGTGAGGCCACTCCTCGAATCCTGTGTCCGGTTCTGGGCCCCTCAGCACAAGAAGGATGTTGAGGCTCTGGAGAGAGTCCAGAGAAGAGCCACGAAGCTGGTGAAGGGGCTGGAGAACAGGCCTTATGAGGAACAGCTGAGAGAGCTGGGGGTGTTTATCCTGGAGAAGAGGAGGCTGAGAGGAGACCTCATTACTCTCTCCAACTACTTGAAAGGAGGTTGTAGAGAGGAGGGAGCTGGGCTTTTCTCCCAAGGGACAGGGGACAGGACAAGAGGGAATGGCCTCAAGCTCCACCAGGGGAGACTTAGGCTAGAGATTAGGAGGAAGTTTTTCACACAGAGGGTCATTGGGCATTGGAATAGGTTGCCCAGGGAGGTGGTTGATTCCCCTTCCCTGGAGGTGTTTAAGGGACAGGTAGATGAGGTCCTGAGGGACATGGGTTAGTGTTTGATAGGAATGGTTGGAGTCGATGATCCGATGGGTCCCTTCGAACCTGGTTGTTCTATGATTCTACCCCCAGTCTGCTCTGCCCTAGAACTGTGGCCATGGACATCCCAGGGTCCCCAACAGTTTGAGGCACAAGCCAGCAGAGCATCACTACTTCATGTTAAAATCTTGCTTCTGTTCTGACATTAAAAGTGTCAAAAAGGAGACATATCCCTTTGGTAAGGCTATTTCTGACCTGAGACAGGCCCAGGAGACTTGTAGGAATGCAGTGTCTTGGCAGCTCTCTCCAGAGGGACATCCTCACTAAGAAAGCGATGAGCACAGAGCCTGCTTCTGTTTGGCAGTTTTATTAAGTGTCCCACTTAACCTAGATCTTAACTAACAGCCAATAAACTTCTTCCGAGTTCAAGAAAAATGCAATAAGAATTAAACTTTTTTATTTTCCTAGACTGTGATGCACTTTTAGCCTGTTAACAAGGATTCGCTTTATGATTTGAAGGCAATTGGGTACTCAGTCAGTCTTAGAATAATAGAATCATAGAACAACCAGGTTGGAAGAGACCCACTGGATCGAGTCCAACCACTCCCACCAATCACTAACCCAAATCTTGCTTCTGTTCTGACATAAAAAGTGTCAAAAAAGAGACATATCCCTGTGGCAAGGCTATTTCTGACCTGAGACAGGCCCAGGAGACTTGTAGGTGTGCAGAATCTTGGCAGCTGTCTCCGAAGGGACATCCTCACTGAGAAAGCGACGAGCACAGAGCCTGCAGGTAACAGCAGAGAGTCTGCAACAGGGAGGAAACTCTCCCCACACACTTCTAGAGATCCTGATGTCTGATGTCCACATTAAAAACAATCAATGTCACAGAATCACAGAATAACCAGGTTGGAAGAGACCCACCGGATTATCGAATCCAACCGTTCTTATCAAACACTAAACCATGTCCCTTAGAACCTCGTCCACCCGTCCCTTAAATCCCTCCAGGGAAGGTGAATCAACCCCCTCCCTGGGCAGCCTATTCCAATGCCCAACAACCCTTTCTGGGAAAATTTTTTTCCTAATGTCCAACTTAAATCTCCCCTGGTGGAGCTTGAGGCTATTCCCTCTTGTCCTGTCCCTTGGGAGAAGAGCCCAGCTCCCTCCTCTCTACAACCTCCTTTCAGGTAGTTATAGAGAGTAATGAGGTCTCCTTTCAGCCTCTTCTTCTCCAGGATAAACACCCCCAGCTCTCTCAGCTGTTCCTCATAAGGCCTGTTCTCCAGCCCCTTTACTTAAGAGAATTTGAAAAATTAGATTAGAACAAAGAGAGAAGCTTTGTTTCAAAGCTTATGGACTTAAATAGTACTGAAACGATAACTTTATGTAAACACTGTTTCACTGGGCTGTACAGGAAAATCCTCCTGCATATTTAAGTTGCTAAATAACTTTACAGTTTAGCACCAACATGGTTCTTTCCAGAATTCGCAGGTTTAATTGCATATCTCTCCAGATGTCATAACTCAGAATACAACCCTGTACATCATGAGACCAGTTGTTTCTTAGAGGTTAAGCCCCAGCATTTCTGAGTGTGTGTGCATTGCAGAGGTAAATATAAACTGACAAAGAGAGCTCTTCAATTATCAACTCCCACGAGGAATGCTCAAAGTGCCTTTCTGCAATCAGAAAGCTAAGAACACCAAGTTAGAAGTCTTTAAATCTGAATGTTTTATCCTCTTTTCCTGAGGTGGAAGCATATTTGATGGCAGGAGCCATTAAGCAATGGCAGATTGAACAATATAGTACTAAACCTGCAGTTTTGCTAAAAGCTTGGAATGTTACAGACCCAAAAGTCTGCAAAATAGTACAGTGGATGTGTGCTCAATACAGCTGGCAGAGTTACTCTGGGAGGTGCAGCTCCTCTGTGGAATAGAAGCTAAATTAAGATATAACACCCTTTATTAGTCCTACAGGTGAATTTCAAAACAAATTCACTCTACAAACAAGTCATTTTGAGCCAAGTATATAATTCGATGGACACACTACTATGTTCACTTTAAACTTCTTTTATTAAGGTTTAAATTTTTTTTTTTCCTATAAAAGAAGCTAAAAAGAAGGAATCTGAAAGTTTCTTTACCCAGATGGCTATAGATTGAACTAACCAGATGGAAGAGAGCAATTCCTGCCTGTGTTTCTGGCAGGTTTCTGGGGTCTGCAGGCTGGGGAAGGCTGTGCCAGACAGGTTGTGCTCTCCCATCACGTTTCTCCAAGCACAAGCAGCCACTGCAGCTTTTCTAAGTTCAATGTGAACTCTGAGGATTTCAGGAATCCCTCTGCTAACTTGTGCTCACAGAGCCTGGATCCCTGCAGCAAGCAGAGCATTTGGAATAGGTCACTCGTCATGGACCCTACAGGGTCACCCATTCCAAATTGTCTGCTTGCTCTTGGGTCTCTTCCAACCTGGTGATTCTACGACTCTATGAAGCAGAGATGGAGATTGCCAGAAGACTTTTACTTATTTTCCTGGCAAACTTTCGCTTAGTGATCATATTAAAGCCCATGACAAGGCAAAACTCACCTGAAATAACCTAAAATAACTAACTGCTGCTGCTAGAAGTGTTCAAAAAGGTCAGAGTTTATTCCTCTCCATATAACATAAATATGCTCATGTTAAAGTGACTGGTTACTAAGCTATTTATTTTACGACTCCAGCAGAAGGACATTTGTGCCTTTATTAAAACATTCTACATGCTACAGCCAGACTTGCTTCCCTTTGGCAGTTTTACTAAGTGTCCCACTTAACCTAGATCTTAACTAACAGCCAATAAATTTCATAGAATCATAGAACAACCAGGTTGGAAGAGACCCATCGGATCATTGAGTCCAACCATTCCTATCAAAAAATTTCTTCCCAGTTCAAGAAAAATGCAATAAGAATTAAACTTTTTTATTTTCCTAGACTGTGATGCACTTTTAGCCTGTTAACAAGGACTCACTTTATGATTTGAAGGCAATTGGGTACTCAGTCAATCTTAGAATAATAGACTCATAGAACAACCAGGTTGGAAGAGACCCACCGGATTGAGTCCAAGCATTCCCACCAATCACTAACCCAAATCTTGCTTCTGTCCTGACATACCTGGTGATTCTATGACTCTATGAAGCAGAGATGGAGATTGGCAGAAGACTTGTACTTATTTTCCTGGCAAACTTTTGCTTAGTGATTATATTAAAGCCCATGACAAGGAAAAACTCACCTAAGATAACTGATTGTTGGTGTTAGAAGCGTTGTGGGTCTGAATGTCTTTCTGTGCTGACTTATCCCTTGAGTCACAGCTGCTTTTGGAAATTCCTGTTCAGAGAGGCACAGAAAGTTACCTCAAAAACAGTTGCAGCTTCTTGTGTATATTTGGATAGAAGGTGTTTATCTTCCTTCATATTTCTGCCTGATGTGCCTTTTACTTTCACACTTCAGTTGTTAATTCAGTCAGTCCTTTGCTCTCACAGCTGCTCTCCTTTACTCTTAAGTCTTCCCAGCTGCAAAGGATGATGCTGCAAGGATTTACCTCTTGTGACACACCCAAGATTTCCACTGGAGAAAGAGGAAAAGTATATTGTTAACCCATTTAAGGTCAGAAAGATAAATTCTATGCAGCATCTTTAGAGGGTTCAATGTTTCATCAAGACAGGTCAGTTAATAAAATCACACAAGGTGACTTAATTCCCTTTCTTTGGACTTCACACTATGAAGAACAAGAATATTTGTCTGTAAGACAGGTGCTTGGCAGGAGTGAGGTCTGGATAGGACATAAAATGAGACCTAAATTATGGAATCTTCTTTTTGTTACTAGAATTGAATTCCTGTGTGGTCTTGGGTGAGTCAGTGAAATTGTCTGTGTCCTGATTCTTAGCTACTCCTTCCTAAACAGACCTCGAACACCTGTGCTGAGCTTGAAAAAGACATTGAATTCTTCATACTCAAAACAATATAAATATTTTTTAGAAAATAATTCCTTGTGTTTTGCATTCAAGCTGATAAACATCACCAACTAGAAGTATGAAGCTAGAGCGTCACAGGTTTATTTTTGTCTTGCATTTCAACACATCAGTCACAGATTACTGCCTGTGGCTAATTCTCTAATAAAACTGTTTTCTGATCTGTGATTCTCTGATTCTAAATGCAGAGCCCCTGAGCTCTATTGGAGACTCCTCCCTCCCCAGGTGTTGCTGCTTTGCCCTTTCCCAGAATTCCCTTTATCTTCCAGCAAAGCCCAACAGCCTCTAGCTGTGCCCAGCCGGGCTGTGGGCAACGGATGCATCTCCTGGCATCGCTGCTCCCCTGGCATCACCTCTCTGGTGAGTCCCCATGGCACACCCTGCATCCCACGGTGAGTGTGGTCGGGGGGGGGGAGAAAGGCTGGGGGGCCTGCAGGCCCCCCAGCCAGATAGGCAGGTAGGTAACATTTAGAAGGTGGTGGTTGCTCCACTCTCAGCTCTTAGTAGGGCTGTGTGGAGTCTCACTGGTGTGGGTGATGGTTGGTGGTGGGACAGAAGCCCTTTGGACTGGGGCTCCTTGC
Organism: Coccyzus lansbergi; assembly: GCA_033558105.1. Taxonomy (NCBI): domain Eukaryota; kingdom Metazoa; phylum Chordata; class Aves; order Cuculiformes; family Coccyzidae; genus Coccyzus; species Coccyzus lansbergi. Next base: position 371,034 of record JAUMJK010000409.1, on the reverse strand, counting down.
TTCGTCAACTGGGAGTCCTCGTCGTGTGCCTGCGCCTGAGGGACATGGTTTAGCCATCGACAGGAATAGTTGGACTCAACGCTCAATCAGGTGGGTGAGTCTATGATTCTATGATTTAATTTTGATGGGTTTTTTCCCCTTCCTTTTTTTTTTCTTTCTCTTTTCTTGCTTTGTATTTCATTTAGTTCAATGAAATAGGTTAGTTTTACATTTTTTCCGACTGTCCTGCTGGGTGTGGTGCTCCTAGACTTTTACAACTGCTCTAAGAACTCAGTTCACCAACCAGAACTCCATGTGCAATGTAAGTATTCTCCAGACCCACAACCATATGTTTGGAATGATTGTAGTCACAGGCTTGGAAGCAAGAGAAATTGGATATGTAGGGAGAAGGTTGGACGAGCTGGTACAACCTGAGTATGAGAAATAATGAAAACTAGGTAAGACTTTAGACATAAAAGCCCTTTGATGGATACAAAATAAAAATAAAAGCTGTGGTTAAGTTGAGAGCAATTGGAACATTTATCTGGAGCAAATCCAGAGAAGAGTGACAAAGCTGGTGAAGGGGCTGGAGAATACATCTTACAAGGAGCAGCTGAGAGAGCTGGGGGTGTTTATCCTGGAGAAGAGGAGGTTGAGGTGGTGGGACAGAAGCCCTTTGGATTGGGGCTCCTGGCTTGGTGAACTGGGGGTCCCCATTGTGTGCCTGTGGCTGAGGGACATGGTTTAGCAATCAACGGGAATGGTTGGACTCAATGATCAGGTGGGTGATTCTATGGTTTTATGATTTAATTTTGATGGTTTACTTCCTTCCTTGCTTTTTTCCTAGAATAGTTTGGGTTGGAAAGGACCTTAAAGATCACCTCTCCTGATTGCCTTGACTGTTCAAACACTTTGCAGATCATCTTGGCAACCCCAGCTGCCAACTCCCTCAGGAGTCTGGGATGCATCTCATCATCTTTCAACAGAAAAACTTAACAATAGATATAGACAGAAAAATAATAAATTGAAGTAAATATTCAAGAAATATTAACAAATATATGCAAATGTGTATTTTCAGTGTAGCAATATAGCTTTTGGCAAGACCTCTATCCTTACCCAAGCTTACAGTCCATTTATTTTCAGGTGGGAAATTTGAACTTTCTACAGAAATACACAATCACAAATTTCTGCCTTATGCTGTGAACTAGTGTTTTCTGCTCCAGCAGTGAGTGGCCTCTAAAGACTGTGGAGTTTAACTCATATAATGCCATGAATGCAGCAGGAATGATCTAAATCTGTTCGCTAGGTGACTAGAGAGACACCAAAGTCTCTTCTTGGAAGCACAAAATTCAGGTGTAGAGCTCAGTTATTGTATTTGACACAGGAGTTTGCTCTGCAATCTAGTCTCAGATCTGTGTGTTCAGGTTTCAGTGATGAATTATGTTGTAGCAAGGTTTTTGTTCCTATATATCAATATTGAAACAACTTCCAAGGCAGCAGAAGCCTCCAGAAGTGTCCAGGCCCCATAGGCAGAAATATGATCTTTTTGGGTAATGGAGACCCTGCACTTAATCTAATGATTCTGCTGCTTTTACTGTGTAAATGAATCTGTCTCCTATCCTATTGATAGGAATGGTTGGACTCAATGATCCAGAGGGTCTCTTCCAACCTGGTTGTTCTACGATTCATTTTTTACTAATAAAGTATAATATAACTTTGTAGTATATATGCTACATAATAATATATGGTAATATTGACAAAACACAATCTTGATAGTAGCACCGTGGAACTTTGTATATGAATTCCTGTATGTGAATGTTATTTATAAGTAATAATAAACACGGTGTACAGTCAGATCTTAAAGAAATTCAGTGTTTACTTTCCTTCTGAGAACATAAGACTATGTAGCTATAGCAGCTCTGTTGAGCCTAAGAAAATTGTAGAGATGCCTTTAGCAAATTTAAAAGTTTACCTGAAGATTCAGGCATGAACAGGGAGAGCTTCACAGATAATCTGCCTGTGAACCCTCTACAGTTGAGAGAAGAAAGGATATAGGAGACTAAGTCAAGGTCTGGAGCAGAGGCTGAATCTTCAGCCACCCTCAGGAAAGAAACCTTATCCTGACACCAAGGATGATGTAGGTTACAAACTGTAAATTAGCTTTTTGTGCAGGTGGATGAGGTGCTGAGGGACATGAGTTAGATAGAGATTGGTGGGAATGGTTGGGCTCAATGATCCGGTGGGTCTCTTCCAACCTGGTGATTCTATCATTTCCCCTCATTTGTCACCAGGACAACAAAATAGCAGCAAGAAGGCTACTCAAAAACCTGCTAATCACCCAGGGATAAAGGGAATTGTCTCCACGGATTGCCCAATTGAGACATAACAATCCCTGAGAGGCAAAATCTCTCCTTAAATAGTTCAAGCAACTCTGAAGGAAAAAAAAATAAAAGGTCATTTGAGTGTAATGGCTGTGAAATAATTAAGATAACTACAAAAATATAGATGAGAAAGTTAGAACTGTGGGGATGAAACAGGTGTTTCAGATACTAAAGATTGGGACAAAAAGAAAACTTAATAATGGCAAAATTAAATGCAGAAGGGAAAGGGTAAAAATGTGATCATGTAAAGAAAGATGAAGCACCTGATGAAATTAAAGCAGGACTTAAGAAGGGAAAGGTAGAGAAAAGCCAAGAATCAGGAGAAAAAGACCCTTGATAGCTACCTGCTGTTTGCCTCTCTTTTCTATATATGTTTCTGTAAATTGATCACAACCAGTTTAGGTTTTTTTCCCCAGAAAACTGTTAGTTTTGAACTCTAAAACTCCAAAATGAAACGAAAAATTACTTTCAAAAAGTATTTTCAAAACGCTGCGTGGAAACAGAAATAAGCATTTGGATGATTCTATACTGCAGACTTTACTTGCTTGTAACTTTGAGAAAAATAAAGTGTTTTTGGTGAAACAGAACCATATCATCTACATTTTATGTGGCAAATTATGGAAAACATTTTATTTCTGTAAGGCTGAAACATACTGGCTGAGACCATTTTGTTTCAGATGAGATGACGAAATAGAAATAAAATATTTTTCATTTTGAATCATGGAGTAAAAATACTTCTGCCCATGAAATATATTATTTAGCTCAATTGGCATTTCATGATAGAGAAGAGGGGGGTTTTTTTCCCATGTGGTTTTACACCATAAGGTGAAAAGTTAAAACTATCATGATCTATCGAAATTATCATTATCATAACTATCTAAATAACTTGAGTGAGTTAGGTATGTACTGGAAGACCATGATCAATATAAAAATGAAAACAAAAGCAAAAAGATATTTCAAAATCCTCCAACAAGACAAAAAAAAAAATAAAAAGGGATGTTCCTAGTATATCAAAATACTCTGTTGGTAGCTAAACAAACTTCATTCCTCTTGTCTGGGATTTCTTGCCTTTACATAGCTCAGAATAATCTGAGTCATAACAGAAATAGAGGAAAATAGAAGATGTAAGTAATACAGGAGAAAACTCAAGACTGTCACAAGCAACTCATTATCTGCCCATATACACTTCATTAGGAAAATCAAAGTGCCATAAATTATCACTGTTTGTGTAATTACATTCTGACTCAGATTAGAATTTCCTTAAGTGGGACTGCATGGGAATGGTTAGACTCGATGATCTGATGGGTCCCTTTCCACCTGGTTGCTCTATGAGTCTATGAAAAAGGGCTGTGAGCATCAACCAGCTCTTTATGGTTTGTCCCAGAGCAAAACTGGCAGAAAGTACACCTCTCAGGAAAGAGCTGCTGCCAACTTCGGCTTCTTATTGAAAACTTTACTAATTGTGCACATACGTTTTCTCCTCTTTCTTCCATCTTGTCATCCAGCCTGCGGGAACTGGTAATTTTTTATTTTGTTGGGGTGAGTGGGGAGGCTATCTGAACACTTCCAGCATTCCCTGACTGTGCAGCATCAACAGACTCCACAGATAATCTGTATTTCATTTCCCAAAGGTGCTAGACCAGTGTTTAGATGAAAAGCATCTTGTGCACTGTCACTTCCTAACTCTGTAGAGGAGGCAGTAGTGATTGAGCTTCTTGGCCTGTGTCTGTCCAAAAATCTTATGTCCTTCATCACATCAGCTCCAGGGAGTTACTGTCCTGAATTCACACAGAGCAGATTGAAGGGATTTCCTAAGTCTAGACTAAATCTAAGCACTCATCAAGGTTTTTTTTTATAATCCAAACCATTGGATCTTGGCTCATCTATGGCTCATTCTGTATTAAATCGGATCCTGGCAACTCTCCTGGATCAACAGCCTAAGTCCCACATGGGTTTCTGATACTGCTTTCTGATATTCACTAACCTGAGCTGGAATTCAGCTAACTTTCCCTCACTCTGGTCATAATTATTCCTTCTCTCAGTATTCTACCCCTCTTTGCCTCGTGCTCTGCCCACACCACCTGTTAATCCATCTGCTCCTTTTCTGTCTGTTGCCCTGTCCCATGCTTTGCTTGCCTAACATTCAGTAACACTTTCTCTGTGAACGAAGCCTGCTGCCTTCACTCTGCCAAGCCTGAAAACCTCCTTTTAATCACAGAATCACAGAACAACCAGGTTGGAAGGGACCCATCGGATCATCAAGTCCAACCATTCCTATCCACTAACACTAAACCAAGTCCCTCAATACCTCATCCACCCACACCTTAAAGACCTCCAGGGAAGGGGGCTCAACCCCCTCCCTGGGCAGCCTATTCCAATGCCCAATGACCCTCTGTGTGAAAAACCTCCTCCTAATCTCCAGCCTAAATCTCCCCTGGAGGAGCTTGAGGCCATTCCCTCTCGTCCTGTCCCCTGTCACTTGGGAGAAGAGCCCAGCTCCCTCCTCTCCACAACCTCCTTTCAGGGAGTTGTAGAGAGCAATGAGGTCTCCTCTCAGCCTCCTCTTCTCCAGGATAAACACCCCCCAGCTCTCTCAGCCGCTCCTCATAGGGTCTGCTCTCCAGCCCCTTCACCAGCTTCGTTGCTCTTCTCTGGACTTGCTCCAGAGCCTCAACATCCTTCTTGTGCTGAGGGGCCCACAACTGAACACAGGATTCAAGGAGCAGCCTCACCAGTGCTGAGTCCAGAGGGAGAATCACCTCCCTGGCCCTGCTGGTCACACCGTTTCTGATCCAAGCCAGGATGCCATTGGCCTTCTTGGCCACCTGGGCACACTGCTGGCTCATGTTCAGTCGGCTGTCGACCAACCCCCCCCAGGTCCCTCTCCTCCTGGCAGTTTTCCAACCAGGCTTCTCCCAGTCTGTAGCTCTGCATAGGGTTGTTGTGCCCCAAGTGCAGGACCTGGCATTTGTCCATGTTAAACCTCATGCCGTTGGACACTGCCCAGTGGTCCAGCCTGTCCAGGTCCCTTTGCAGAGCCTCCCTACCCTCCAGCAGATCGACACTTGCACACAGCTTGGTGTCATCTGCAAACTTGCTAAGGGTACCCTCAATGCTCTCATCCAGGTCATTGATGAAGACATTGAACAGGACTGGACCCAGCACTGAGCCCTGGGGGACACCACTTGTCACTGGCCTCCAGCTGGACTTAACACCATTTCCCACCACTCTCTGGGCCCGGCCATCCAGCCAGTTTTCTACCCAGGAGAGTGTGCGTCTGTCCAGGCCAGAGGCTTAATGCTCCTCCTCTATTTAACATGTGTCAGTCAAGCTGAGTTAGCTAAGTATTCTGATACACAAATGGCTCACCTGTAGCATCACTGCAAGGCTGAAGCCAAAACATCCCCTGAGATTCCCTACGTTCTTCTGCTAGACCATACAAGACACTTAAATGCGCCTTTACTGCCTCTCTGATTAATTTTAAGAACAGAATAACACACTGCACATCTTTTCTCATGGTTAAAATTGTAGGTTTTCACTTACTGTCTTTGCACTAAATTGTCTCTGTCCCCATCGGATCATCGAGTCCAACCATTCCTATCAAACACTAACCCATGTCCCTCAGCACCTCGTCCACCCGTCCCTTAAACACCTCCAGGGAAGCTGAATCAACCCCCTCCCTGGGCAGCCTCTTCCAGAGAAAAGTCAAGAAAAATTCCATAGTTCAGAATAAGAAATGGGAAATGAATTTGACCAGTTGTCAGCACCAGCAAGCCAGATCCATCTTGAGGAAATTAACTTAATTGTCAATTATTTGTAACAGGCTTAGTGAGAAAGAAAAACAAACCTGAAAACATCATCTCAACAACGCTCCCTGTTTTCCAGGCTGAAGTTCATTTGTTGCTCTTCCACCTTCTCTCTTTCTGCGTGACACAGGGAGATATGGAAAGGGGAGATGCAGTCAGTATATAATGACTTTCCTCCATCCCTCCTTCCTTGTCATGGGGAGGGCTCCTTGCACTCTTCCCCTGCTCCAGTGAGGGGTCCCTGCCTTGAGGTATAAAACTTCATGAACTTCTTCACCATAGATCCTTCCCGTGGGCTGCAGAACTGCTGTGTTTTTCCTGAGCTTTAGCAGCTCTGGCTAAAATCAATTAAATGGGAAATACTAGCCTCAGTTCTATCTGGATATGTTTTTCATAGAATCATAGAACAACCAGGTTGGAAGAGACCCACTGGATCATCGAGTCCAACCATTCCCATCAAACACTAACCCATGTCCCACAGCACCTCATCCACCTGTCCCTTAAACACCTCCAGGGAAGGTGAATCAACCACCTCCCTGGGCAGCCTATTCCAATGCCCAATGACCCTTTCCATGAAAAACCTCCTCCTAATCTCCAGCCTAAATCTCCCCTGGTGGAGCTTGAGGCCATTCCCTCTTGTCCTGTCCCCTGTCACTTGGGAGAAGAGCCCAGCTCTCTCCTTTGTTCTCTTCCCTGTCGCTTCTAATTATTTTTTATTACAAATCAGATTTATTTTGATTAGAAATTCTATGGGATTATCAAGTATGAGGATAAATATTGAAAACACTTCTGTATAGGAAACTGTATTGTCTTTTAAGCATTGCAAGGCCACCTATGGTTTGGGTATAATATTACTGGTACATAAATATGGACACAGTTTTCTATAAATGGACCCCAAAACATACCAGTTTCCAGCAGGGAACACCAAAGCACTGGAACATAGCAAGAAATGAAAGTTCTGTAGTAATTTAAAAGTACTCTGGACTCAACACACGTATGGAAGAAAACGTATTATTTAAACTGTGTTTAGAGTCAGTGTTACTGTTGTGCTGTGGTTCAAAATCTGATGACTCAAAATGCTGACAGAGATCCCTGATTCACTGATGCAGCTGAAGTCGTTATGTTTATTTACAATAATTTGGAAATCACGAGGAGACAAAGCAGTTTGATGATATGGGACACTTCCTAATGAGAGCTGGGGCTTTGTTGCATCCTCATCAAATATGTGTGTGATCTTACCCACCGAGAGATGAAAGTCTTCACTGCTTCTGTAGCAAAGGAAAGATTTAAAAATAGGCAAGAGGTAGACTTCACTTCAGCAGCGAAAGTTCTGAGCAGACCTAAATACATCCACTGTTTGCAAATATAAATGTAAAAAGTAAAACTCATTGTAAACACAAGTTCATCAGAAGAAATACTTTTCTTTGGAGAATGCTGAACAAATCTGACTTGGAAAAAAAAAATAAATAATGAAAGGTTTCTTTTCCTTTCAATAGTACATTCTCTTACAATTTTCTCTGAGAAGTTTAAAATTCTCTATGACAATAGATGTAAGAAAAAAGAAAAATTGAAATTAAATTGACACTGAACACTTTGATTTCAGAATATGTTTCAGTCGTATTTAATCAAGTTTCTAGACCCCTTATTTCTCCACACGTGTACTGGCTTGATAGGATATTGAATATCTAGAAATAACTGCTGGAAACTGGTTTGTGAAAGGTAGATTTGAAAGAGCTCCAACTCGGTCTGTACTGCTTGATCCAGCTGAGCTTCTTCAGACAAAGCTAAAAGATTGTTTGCAATGATTTCAACTCAGATTTTCATGTATTTGTTTGCAATGATTTCAACTCAGGTTTTCATGTATTTGTTTGCAATGATTTCAACTCAGGTTTTCATGTATTTCCTGTATTCTCTCCTGTGGACTTGGGGAACGAGCCATAGGTTTATATCAACTTGCATAACCCTGAGAAATGCAAGTAACAATCTTGAACCCTCCTGACCTAGATAATCCCAGAAGTCCCAGATATTGGCAGTGCCATAGATTGTGATTATAAGGCTGCCCTTAGAGACCTATTGCACTAAATCACAAATCCTCAACTCCCTTAGCATCCTTCATTTGATCACTTTAGCCAAGCAGGATTGCCCTGGAGGTATCTACTTTATTTTTTTACCTTCCTCACCGAATCATTACTGGAACTAGCAGGAAAGAAGGCTTCTATCTCACTGTGAGTTCAGTTTCTGTAGTAACTATCACATTAATATGAAGCAGCTGGATTTAGAAAAGACAGTAGCTAAGTGGCTGATGGAACAGGAATTACTTTTTTATTGCTTCCTATTAGCAAACTCATTCAAAGGCAGAGGCTGAAAATAAGATCCATACAGAGGATTCCACACTGGAATAAGCTACAAGCTTAAGGCACGGGTATCGGATGAGGTCTTGAGGGACTTGATTTAGTGTTTGATAGGAATGGTTGGACTAGAAGATCCGATGGGTCCTTCCAACCTGGTTATTCTATGATTCTAATTTTACAAGTTGAAAAATCATTACATCCTTTCCTTTTAGGCCATAATAGGACCAATGTCTGCTCAAAACCGCACTCGTTTACCTTCTGGTGAATGATTTACTGGCCTCGGTGTAATTCATACAGGTAGAAATCAACACACAAAGACCATCAATGCGTTTGGTGTTAGTTATCATGTTGAGGTTAATATAAAAAAGCTTAAGTAATAGGAGAGATTTGTCTTGCTCTTGCTGAGCTACCTTGCGTATGAGTAGATAGATGTTTGGCTACCGTTTTGTTACCCAGATAAGAAGAATGATATAAGAAATTGGAATAATAATAATCCTGCTGTATAAGGATACTTTGTGTGCATTGAAATGTTACCTAGACCAGAATCTTTGCTGTCACCCAGGAGTTGTCACCATAAATCATTGGCAGAAGATAGCAAATGCCCTCAGCAGTCAACACCTGAAGTGATTAATTTGCTCAACCTTGACTGGGAAGGCTATTTGCTGTAATTATACTCAATCCATGACTTTGTCAAGCCTGAAACATTGGCATTTATATTGCACGTGTTCTTCACCTTGACGCACTCGCTTTGGAGTCAATGGAAATTCTGTGAGAAAAATAGAAATCGGAGGCAACCTCTTAGGGATGATGAAACTGGTACAACAACTAGTTTGTGAACAACTGTTTCGTGAATTCCCTAAGGCTGTCAGGAGGCTTTGGGGATTCGACTGCTCTGTGTTCTTTTACCTTCCTTCTTTTCCAGCAACTTATGTCTTAAGAAATCATAGAATCACAAGGTTGGAAGAGACCCACTGGATCATCAAGTCCAACCATTCCTATCAAATTTCATCATGGAACTAATGGACAATATGTCATGGAGATCAGCTCAGTTTAATTTACGCCAGAGGTTTTTTAAAAAGACATTGCAAAGGCTTTTGCTTTTATCTATTTAAACATAAGGGGTTCTTTCTCTCCTTGTTGGCAGAGTTCTGAGTCCTTACTATGAAGACACTGCTCAGCATTATCAAATTTTCAACCTCACGGCAGTTGCGGTTGTGGAATTGTCTCAGGAAGGAATCAGACATTTAAAAATAAAGTAGCAGAGCTAATATTACGACGTTTAAATGTTCACATGAGGAACCGTTTCTTTGTGATCAGAAAGAGCATAATTCATATTTTAGGCTTAAAGTCAAAGCAATACTTTTTGAGACCAAGATAAAAATCCCACTTATTCTTGAAACCTCTGAAGGATGTAACATTACCATTATACACCAACACCTTTTTTCTTTTCTTCCATTCCAAGAAGCAAGGAAACCGATCCTGACACTGATTGTCTCCACTGAAAACATGAAACTTGAGGTCCTTTGATGTACATCGCAGATTAAGTCAAGTTAACGATGAAGATGGAGAATTCCAAATATGAATAAAACCCTATAGCAGTTCCCGGAGTTAGGAGCCAGTGGAGTGAAGGCTGGCTAATTAATTAATCTAAGTAATTTTCTCTCCTAACTAGTCTGTGCTGAATTAGCATAGGATTTCTTAATTTCATACACATATTTCTCTGGGCAGGGCTCTCAATAGCCTTCAGACCCCTCCACTCTCACACATAGGAACACGTATGGATGTATTATATACATTAATGTCCCAGTTTAGTCCATGAACAGACTCACAGCAGCAGAGGAGGGGTTGGCTTTCTTGGCTTTCTTCCCTCCGTGACATTATTTGGAATTAAATGACTCAATGATCCAATGGGTCTCTTCCAACCTGGTTGTTCTATGATTCTATAATTCTATGATTCTAAAGTCAAGTGTGCAGTTCACAAGAACCATGGCATCGTGTCACCAGAGATTCCTGAGGAGCCACAGGAACACAGATAAGTGCATGAAGAGGACAAAGAAATGTATTTCAGCAGAGGTGAGGGGGCAGACAGGGCTCCGTTAGGTCACCAGAATCAAGATCCATGCCCTTTATCCAACTCCCACCCTGATTTCTAGTACAAGTAACTTAATCTCCCTGTATCTCGGTTCTCATATTTAGATAAATAGATTAGAATCATAGAATCACCAGGTTGGAAGAGACCCACAGCATCTTCAAGTCCAATCATTCCTATCAAACACTAAACCATGTTCCTCAGGACCTTGTCCACCCACACCTTAAACCCCTCCAGGGAAGGTGAATCAACCACCTCCCTGGGCAGCCTATTCCAATGCCCAATGACCCTTTCTGTGAAAAACATCCTCCTAATTTCCAGCCTAAATCTCCCCTGGTGGAGCTTGAGGCCATTCCCTCTCGTCCTGTCCCTTGGGAGAAGAGCTCAGCTCCCTCCTCTCCACAACCTCCTTTCAGGTAGTTGTATAATAAGCCATAATAGATAATATAGTTATAGATAAATAGATAATAAACCATAATAGATAATATATAGATAAATAGATAATAAACCAAAATATATAAACCATACACCTTTTCTCTTTTCTGTTATTCAGACTTAGATTACAAATTCTTCAGGCAGCAAGTGTGGCAGAACTGGATCTTCATCTCAACTGCAATCTTCAGATGCTTCTGCAGTATCATAAAAGAAAAAAGTAATTAAGATTAACATGAATGGATTCACTAAGCGTTAATAATATGTGGTAAATTCTGAAAGCTTGATAGATCTTAATATTTCTACTAGAAGACAATACTCTGTTGTCTTTGTCTTATATTAAATGTCAATTAAAGCAAGAAAAAAAAAACCAGAACAAAGGGTTAGAGGGAAAGGACTAAATTTAACATGTAACCCACTAATTGCTAGAGTTTCAAGCTATTCATCCCATTGTTTCCTAACTCACTAGTCCTTATTTTTGCAGCAGTAATAAATATTTTTTTCCTGTAGTCTTTTCCCCCTTCCCCTAGGAAGGCACAAGGTAACAAGGAATAATTTTAGTTGCTGAATAATTCCTACCAGCACAGTTGGCAAAACTTAACTCAGAAGGATTTTGAAGAAGTATGAAAAGTCTGTGTGCAAGAGCAGCCAACATCAAGTGTGCTAAGAACCCATGAAAAGTTTTGTAAATAAATTAATTAAAAGTCACTTTTGTATATGAATGAAAAAAGTACAATATAAATATAAAATAATATAATATAATATGATATGATATGATATGATACAATATGATACGATATGATACAATATGATAGAATATGATATAATGTATAATATAATATAATATAATATAATATAATATAATATAATATAATATAATATAATATAATATAAATCGCCACTTTCTTAAATTGCTGAATTAAAAAAATAAAATAGAAGAACAAACAAACAAAAAGCCTTATACGTGATTTAATACATTGTCACTTTGTATTACTTCAAAATGTTGAAGTAATAAAGTTGAAATGTTCACAAGAGAACTTTGAGATGTGCATTTAAAAAGTGCAATGTAGTTAATAAGGGCTAGGTTTTTATGACAGATGTTAATTTCGGTAATTAAAATTTATGTGCTGAAATGTATCTTTGCAATGCAAAAAGACCTTCCACATAAACTGTGATAAATCACATTTGAATCAGGTAACTGTCAAAAGAAAATTTGGGATTAGAGGGCAAGGAAGCACTAATGCTACTTTGGTTATTTCTCACAAAATAGAAAGAGTCTTAAAATTTCCCATGATTGTACTAAATATGCACAGTCTGTTTATAACCCACATTCAGGATGTGCTGGATGGAGAAATTTGTAATTAAATATTATTGCTAATTAGATGCAATTAACAAATTATGTCTGTCATAAATTGGAATGAGCTCTATGTCCGATTCCTCTCCTATAATTCTAAAAAGCTGTTCTGGTGAACAAAACGCTGTATGGGAGAGCATCCGCCCTGATCCACAGAAATCACATGTCTCATTCCCAGAACCGTCACCATTATGCACTTTGCTGAAAAGATAATCACTTACAAACCAGATTTTAAAAGTGTGACAATTAACATCTAGTTTAGTCTTTTGGACTCTTCCTGTCTAGGTAACTACCAGCTTTGTTCTTAATTTTTTAAACACGGGATCCACAATTCCAAGTCATAGAATCATAGAACAACCAGGTTGGAAGAGACCCACCGGATCATCGAGTCCAACCATTAACAGAATGGTTTGGGTTAGAAACCGGTGTGTAAGATATACTTTATCTTAAGATGCAAATCAAAAAAGAATTTGTACAAATTTCAGGGTCAGTGGATTTACAAACAGTCTCAAGCCTGGTTATTGGTGGTTCCAGCACCTCCCTCTGCAGACTCATTGAGTCCAACCATTCCTATCAAATTTCCTACCAACTCTTCCTATCCAGTCTCTGAAATTCATTGCAGACCATCACGATTTTAGGTGAATATCCCTTGATAATTCCAGATATTTGGAAAGAAAGGAGAAAATGGAATTAGCATCAGGGGCTTAAGAACACTGTTTAGATACTTTGAGTTCTTTGAGTTCTTTCTTGAGGTTGTGATTGACCAGTGCTTTCTTGATGAGGTATCATCTGCCTGGATCCATTTCTTTGGCTGCAGCAGAGTGAGATACTTGGCTACAGAACCAGTAACGTGGAATCAGTAACAAAGGGAATTTTCACATATAACTGGATTGTTTGCCAACTATTACTGCCAGAGTGGGAACATAAAGCTTTTCCTTCACATCTTTTTTGCATCATCTATGGTAGCTCCGTCGCATCCTGATTGCTGAAAATGCAATTCTAATAGAAAATCAATACTGAAATATTTTTTTGTTTACATTCTCTTATTTGTAGCTTTGATCAGAGCCAGAGGCTGAGTTTTCATATATTTTAGTTGTCAACAAAGACACAAGCAAGCAGGTTGTAGCTGCAGCAGCTATTTTGTACAAAGATTATAGAATAGATCTCAGACGCAGTTGGTAATGGTAAAGCTAAAGCTTTTATCATTAAATTTGCTATTGAACATGTTGCAACTCTTAAAAATTGAACACTGGGCATAATAAAATCACGATACCTTAAACAACAGAGTAATTACATTGATAGATGGCAGAGCTCTCTGTAGCAGATGTAACGTAGAAAACTATATTCAGATGGTTTTGTTTGAGTTTGAAATTACAGAAACTGACCATTTATCAAACCCCACAAAGTAAATCAGATTGTTTGCATTACACTTGTATAGATCTCATGGTCATGTTATCATAGAATCATAGAATCACCAGGGTGCAAGAGACCCTTCGGATCATCGAGTCCAACCATTCCTATCAAACACTAACCCATGTCCCTCAGCACCTCGTCCACCCATCCCTTAAACCCCTCCAGGGAAAGTGATTCAACCCCCTCCCTGGGCAGCCTCTGCCAGTGCCCAATGACCCTTTCTGGGAAAATTTTTTTCCTAATGTTCAGCCTGAACCTCCCCTGAAATTACACCAAGAAGTTCTCCCCTCCAAGACCCTGATGTTTCCATAAATCTCCACCTGCCCACCTGGGGTTCAAACGATGGTTCTGTGTGGGTGGTGACCTTCTTACACTTTTTTCTCTCTCTTTCCTTCCCTCCTTTCATTTTTACCTCTTTTATTTTCCTTGCTACAGATTTAGCAACCCAACATCTTGCCTGAAAGCTGTGCCACCACTGATCAGCAATAACCAAAACACTGATGTGTTATCGAGTCTCATTTAGCCCCAAACGTAAAGCATCGCACCATATGTGCTGCTATGAAAGGAATTAACTCCATCCAACAAGGCCCAGCACATTGTGAAGCGGAATAGGGTTGGGATTATTATGTAAAATTTATTCCTGGAATAATGGCATCCCTGTTCTTTCATAGATTCAGTGGAAATGAGAGGACTTCCATATCCTTTTTGGCTATTTATAACGATGCATTCTTTCCGTGATTAGGTTAAGTTACACCTACTATTACTTTGATACGAAGCTTACATACAATTTGTTCCTTCTTTTTTAGATACATTAGGTTAAATAGATTAGATAGATAGATAGATAGATAGATAGATAGATAGATAGATAGATAGATAGATAGATACATAGATACATAGATACATAGATAAAATAGATTAGATGGATAGGTGGATGATAGATTAGATACATTAGCTAGATAAATAGATTAGATAGATAAATAGATTAGATAGATTGATGATAGATGATTGATTGATAGATAGATGATAGATGGATGGATGGATGTTGTACCTCCTTTCCACAGGTAACCAAGGGAGCTTTAGCTACTCGGGGCAGCCCTCTGTAGCTTATATAATATGGGAACAGTTGTACAAGTAAACTTGAAGTACATCTCAAAGCAAAGACTATTCAAAGGGGCTCTGTATGTGAGCTCTCCAATAGACCCTATGCTGTAGAGTCTAGGTATATAAGCAGAGAATAGTTCCAGAAGATCTCGATTTCTGATTATTTCTTTCCCATCTCTGTACATTGGGACTGTAAATACATAAACCTTCCATTCTGGTTGTGGAAACATTATCCCTTGAACTGTGTATGTGCAATAAAATTAAAAAGTTCAGAATTCTCTTTCAGGGTCAGTGTTTGAAGTAAACCTCCACTTTCTGGAAGTCTGTACTACTGATGCTCAAGAATGTACTTTTGAAGAGAGTAAGAGATTCACAGAAACAGTCATTTTAAAATTGACTTTTGATTTTGACCTAATATTCAGTGGGTATTACTCTTTGCTCAGCTTGACCCGTTTCTTGCCCTGTGTAATACAGTCTGAGGTGTTTGTATTCTAGGTTTTGATTTGATAAATGTTTTTTTGCTCTTATTGTGTGGCAGCAGGTGCATAATTGGCAGGCACAGCTGGTGGAATTATAGATTGAAACTTTACACATCTTCTGAGATATCTTTTTCAAACCAGAGGTTACCATGGAAGGGGCAAAACATTCCGAGAGCAGCTCTCATTCAGTTAAGTACAGGACAAATCAGTTATATTCTTAGAAGGATGACTCAACCTGACAATACATCCACATAAAAGGAATGACCTAGACTTAATAAAATAGCATTTCAGTTTAAGTGGACAATTCGCTTTTACAATTCTTTTTTTTTTTTTTTTAATACTGAATTGGCTTTAAGATATAGCTCCATAAAAAACCGTTTATCACACTGAAGCAATTTTCTAAAAATAATGTGCAGAATTTATGTAAAATTACATCAAACTTCAAGCACATCCAGTATGTGAATTGTGAAATGCCTCCTGTGGCTTTGCTGTGTGATATGGAAGTTCAAGCAGAAGTATAATTTAATAATCTAACTCAGAGAGTTGCAGAGAGACAAAAGGATTGGATTGAGAAAATCCATTTATTCAAAATAAGATGTTCTGTAGTGGTAAAATTTCCTAAAGGTTGTGCTTATCACAGACAAAGAATCAGCGAAGAGGGAATGGAAATGTCATGGAGATCAACTGTGGATGGTTTTATTAGATGATCAGAATAAGAAATCAAGCCACGTGTACATGGAATTAAAAATTTTAAAAAAGGGAGCACCACATCAGAGCACATACATGTTCTAAAAACTGGCCTCAAAGTGTTTTCTTTGTGAAATAGATACACATATGCAGACAAATAAGAACGTACGCACCAGTTTCTTTTTTGTTTGCATCTCAATATTCAAACCTTTCCAGTTTATTCTCTGCTGAGAAGAGATAATGTCATTTGTAATGTATTATCTTTAAGTGAGAATTAGCAGCTTCCCAGATGCGCCTGTATATACATATATACACACACACATATATAACATATATATAATATATATATAATATATACATATATATAATATATAAATATATATAATACATACATATATAATATATACCTATATATAATACATACATATATATATATAATATGTACATATATATAATACATATATATACACACATATATATATTACAGTATTGACAACCTTCTGACACATTCTAATTATTTTTTCAACCCCAATGTCTCTCTTAAAACCACTAATAATATTTAAGTCGATTCTTGGAGGCACAGAACAGCTGTTCATGAATTGAAAATGTCACAGAAAAATGCTGCCTTATACGAAGCATGGACCTGCGTATCCTATTCATTAAATTTCTCTTTTATTTCAGAAATGCAAAGCACAACAACATTGGATAAGCGTAGTTTACTTATACAAATGCGCATTTACCTCCATATTCATGCATCTTATTTTGTATTATTTACCAGCCGCCTGGTCCTGCTGTTTTATTGCCCTGTTGGCTGTGATGACATATGACCAGAAGAATAGACAGAGGCTCACATTTGCATTTGTTTTCGCATTATGGATCTCAGAAGCCAAGTGGTAATCAGAAACATATTATCTAGAATTACAAGGGACGCGTCGCTGCCACAGTAATGTTTTAAAAAATCTAGTGTTCTCCGTAGGTGTTTAGTGCCTCTATATTTCAATTAGCAAGCTCTGACTATATGCCGACGGTTTTTAAAGATTGTTTATGGGGATATCTTATTCAGATGCGCATTATGCATATCTGAACGACTGCACATCCTCACAGGAAAAGTTTCTTGCCCCATATTTTATAAGCACAGAGAAAGAACTCTGAGAGGACAGGAGATATCAGATAAGAGTTAAGGGATGAGGGATGTACAGAATAGATGGATCTCTGCTGCACTCAGGGCTGCTTCTCAGGCATAAATGAGATTTTTCTAACTCTTGGCATGTTCCAACAAACTCAACAGGCAAAACTACAGCGAGGACACGGTTAAGTTTGGGTTCCTCGGGCTCCTAACATCCTTCAAACAGCCCTTCAGTAATCTAAATGTCACAGCAGAGAAATGAAAAAGACTACTACACGGCGGAGACTCAATTCCCCAGTTCCAAATGTGCCAAATGTGGTGATATCAGCCAGTACTGCCACGAAGGGAAACTGCAGCACAACAGATGGATTGTCTGACCAAATATCGCTTTGATTTTCGCAGAGGAAGAAAAAGCCACAGAACTTAGATCTGTTTCCCTTCATGAGTCTGTCTTTGCTGTGTTCCCAAACTAAAAGAAAAAAAAAAATAGTGAATCATATTTTTATGTGTGTATAGATACATCTGTAGAGAGATATATGTGTGTATTTATACATATATAAACATGAATTAGATCACCAGGGAATGCATACAGCACGTACGTACATTTGGCTAAATGGAAAATGTCTTTAGGATGATAGTTGTTCTACCAGTCTCATCGGAGTCAATATTTGTTGTGAATGTGAAGCACTTCTGAGGACTGAAATATACTTATGTAGGTGACTAAACATCACATTCATATTCATAGAATCATGGAATCATAGAACAACCTGGTTGAAGAGACCCATCGGATCATCGAGTCCAACCATTCCTAGCAAACACTAACCCATGTCCCTCAGCACCTCGTCCACCCGTCCCTTAAACACCTCCAGGGAAGGTGAATCAACCACCTCCCTGGGCAGCCTGTTCCAATGCCCAATGACCCTTTGTGTGAAAAACTTCCTCCTAATCTCCA
The DNA here is from genome assembly GCA_033558105.1 of Coccyzus lansbergi. Lineage (NCBI taxonomy): Eukaryota > Metazoa > Chordata > Aves > Cuculiformes > Coccyzidae > Coccyzus > Coccyzus lansbergi. The sequence goes on along the minus strand of JAUMJK010000409.1, from coordinate 352,884 downwards.
GCCTAAATCTCCCCTGGTGGAGCTTGAGGCCATTCCCTCTTGTCCTGTCCCCTGTCCCTTGGGAGAAGAGCCCAGCTCCCTCCTCTCTACAACCTCCTCTCAGGTAGTTGGAGAGAGTAATGAGGTCTCCCCTCAGCCTCCTCTTCTCCAGGATAAACACCCCCAGCTCTCTCAGCTGCTCCTCATAGGGCCTGTTCTGCAGCCCCTTCACCAGCCTCGTTGCTCTTCTCTGGACTCGCTCCAGAGCCTCAACATCCTTCTTGTGCTGAGGGGCCCACAACTGAACACAGGATTCAAGGAGCGGCCTCACCAGTGCTGAGTCCAGAGGGAGAAGAACCTCCCTGGCCCTGCTGGTCACACCATTTCTGATTCAAGCCAAGATGCCATTGGCCTTCTTGGCCACCTGGGCACTCTGCTGGCTCATGGTCAGTCGCTGTGGACCAACACCCCCAGGTCCCTCTCCTCCTGGCAGCTTTCCAGCCAGGCTTCTCCCAGTCTGTAACTCTGCATAGGGTTGTTGTGCCCCAAGTCCTTCATTTATTTTCTTATTTTGGTTTGTTTTGTTTTACAGGAACTACAGTTTTCGTAATAGCTACCCATAACCTTGCTTTGATTGGTACTTTGAGTGAGTAAGCAAAAATGGAATATACCATAAAATGAGAAAAGATGGATCATTTGCTCATGAATGCAGAAAAAAAAGCTTATAAAGCCTCTAGTTGTTTCCTCTTACTAGACAGTTATAGGTGGAATGACTCATAGAATCATAGAATAACCAGGTTGGAAGAGACCCACCGGATCATCGACTCCAACCACTGGGGAAAGGAACATATATATATAAATATACCACAAGATTCAGTCGTGAGGGTAAGCGTTTTCCACTAAGATGACAGAGAGCTGTGATCTGTCATCAGCTTTTGGCATCTGTTGCTGAATTCCTGGGAGTCGCTAGAGATTTTCTTCAGTCCCTCCAATCATACTTGGGTGTAAGTCCTTGAAATTGTCTATAATGGTTTGGTAAAAAGAGGAAATTTGGGGGGGAAATCCATAACTGAAATCTATCCATTCTCATCTAGCAGTCAGGCTTTGTTCTGCCTCCACTCATAAGAATTTTTCCTCAGAATAAAGAAAATATTGGTCTCTGCCCTCTGCCTGACCCTTAGCTGGTGGCAGAAAAAAAAAATCCAGCTCCTGAAGAGGTTTTGAGCTGCATCAGCCCCTCCTGAAAGTCAATAAGCAGCTGCCAGCAGATATTGTAATTTCCAGAGCAATACGGTTCTTTTTCCATCTGTTTCACCCAGATACACATTAGACTCAAGGCAACCTCCAGTAACGAGAAAACACTCATTCCAGCAAAACTAAAGCTTATATTCTTGATTAGAAAAATGGAAACGGAGAGAACGTAATGAAAGTCCATGAAGAGCACAGGAGAACTTGGCACATACATAAATATATATGTGTGTGTGTGTTTACAAATGTGTCAATAAACAGATATTACATTAAACGACTCTTGTAACCTCCTCAGGTATTTTTTGTCTCGTAAAACACAATAATTCAGGCTAACAGTATTAGGTGCTGAATGTGACTTCTTGCCTTTGTTTCACACACAGAAGCTTTATATCCTTTCAATACTACAATGTTCTGTTTGTACTCTCCAATAGTCTTTGAATTTCCCTATAAATCAAGGTGACAAATTCTGCTGCAGCTTTAGTGCTCACTTTGGAGACTGTGAGAGTAAAAGAGTTTTACATTTGCCAAGGAATGTGTCCTTAAACTATAACTAGAGGTTACATATGTTCTGTATTTTATACAAAACAAAAATATCCTTATATACGTTCTGGATGTCAGTTTTACAACTCACATTTCTCCACTTTTTAGGAAGTTCGGTGAATCAAATATTTAACTTAAATGTTCTCTCAGACACCAAAATATACTATATGAAACTGTCCTCGGTAAACCAAATATTCTGTATATATGGAGGACACCGAAATGATACTTAAAGTAAAAAAATAATGAAATAATAAAATATGAATTCCTATGTAGATAAGTCATAGAATCACAGAATAATCATAGAATCATAAAACAACCAGGTTGGAAGAGACCCACCGGATCATTGAGTCCAACCATTAATAGAATGGTTTGGGTTAGAAACTGGTGTGTAAGAAATACTTTATCTTAAGATGCAAATCAAAAGAGAATTTGTACAATTTTCAGGGTCTGTGGATTTACCAACAGTCTCAAGCCTGGTGATTGGTGGTTCCAGTACCTCCCTCTGCAGACTTCAGCTTCTGTTTTAACTGTTCAGAACTGTTTTAAAAGCTCGGTGGTGTCAAAGGGTTATACAAAATCAAAAAAAAGCAGAGCAAGGAATATTGACGATTCAAAGCTGACCTTAAAAACATAAAACCGAAAAGTCTTGCAGCAGAGCTCTACCAACATGTGCTTCCTTTGTATCTGAGTGCTCCTTTAATGTCATATGCAAATGATGCTTGTCAAGGATGCAAAACGCAGTCCCGGGAGGAGTGTCACAGGAAAACAATTTGTTCATTTGACCTTCAGCTCCCACTTATATTCCTGCAGGACTGGACCTTCTGCTTTTTTTCTGGATATGCTGCTTGTAAAGCTTTTCTTTGTGCAGCCAGGAAAGGAGGCACAGAACACATTTACTTGTGTTTCTCACTTTAAAACAGCAGTAGTTTTGGGGGTTTTTTTAAATTATTTTGTCAGCATTACCAAAACCCAATAATTTCCTCACTTTTGGCCTTTCCTTCTTGTCCTGTCCCCTGTCCCTTGGGAGAAGAGCCCAGCTCCTTCCTCTCCACAACCTCCCCTCAGGTAGTTGTAGAGAGTAATGAGGTCTCCTCTCAGCCTCCTCTTCTCCAGGATAAACACCCCCAGCTCTCTCAGCCATTCCTCATAGGACCTGTTCTCCAGCCCCTTCACCAGCTTCGTTGCTCTTCTCTGGACTCACTCCAGAGCCTCAACATCCTTCTTGTGCTGAGGGCCCACAACTGAACACAGGATTCAAGGAACAGCCTCACCAGTGCTGAGTCCAGAGGGAGAAGAACCTCCCTGGACCTGCTGGTCACACCATTTCTGATCCAAGCCAGGATGCCATTGGCCTTCTTGGCCCGCTGGGCACACTGCTGGCTCATGGTCAGTCACTGTCAACCAACCCCCCCAGGTCCCTCTCCTCCTGGTCGCTTTCCAGGCAGACTTCTCCCAGTCTGTAGCTCTGCTCAGGGTTGTTGTGCCCCAAGTGCAGGACCCGGCATTTGGCTGTGTTAAACCTCATGCCATTAGTCTCAGCCCATGGATCCAGCCTGTTCAGATCCCTTTGCAATAGAAGGTTAATGAGCATACACAGGGCTTACATGCATATAAATCAATTACTTCATGAAGAACTGCATTTTAAGTGAATTAGGAACCTTTTTAAAGCCCTTTTCTTCAGAGTAAGAGAGGCAAAACATCCCCCAACTATTTACAAGTTTGGACACATCCCAGTTGACTGAACTCAGAGGTTTGGCTCACCTCTTGCTACTGCTGCAAAGCAGTGTAAATCGCACCGAGATGCAGCAATTTAAGAGTGTAAAAAATGGCCAAAATATACTGTGTTACTCATTAAACCGCAGAGTTAAGCTTCATCACATGAAAATACTGCTTACTCGCTCCTCATAATTGCAGCTGAGGTTTTATAACAAAGAGGTAATAGTTTCATCTAAACAAGTATCATTTCCTCCTGTAGATTTGTGTCAGACAGTGGAACAGACTCTAATGCACAACATGCAAAAGGGCAAACAGAAATATTGGTTATGGCTTTATGCTTCTTTCTGGCGTCGACTGGAAGAAATTAAGTGTCACACTTCTCACTACCCCAAGAAAGACCATGTTATTACACCTCCAAATCATTCTCTGTGACCTTCAGAGATAGAGTGTTTCAAGCTGCCTACTGGCCTGACCCAACCCAGAGTACAAAAGCCTCACACTGGTAAGAATATATTATAGAATAATAAGTGTATGTGTGTGTATATATACACACACTTCTATACTTATATATACTTATATATTTATTATACTTATATAATAATAATAATATAACTTATAATACTATAAGTATAATAAATATATAAGTATATAAGTATATATATACTTACATATTTATTATACTTATATATATAAGTATAATAAATAATAATATAATATTATAGAATATAAGTTTTTGTTTTACAGAAGCATTCACAGGCTTCTAGAATCTCCTTCTAAAAGACAAAAGGGAATGAAAACCCAGTGCCTTTCACACTGTATATAGTGCCTACCGCAGACTAGGCAAAACGTTCATTTCTTTATTCTTTTTGCGGGAAATTTCATAGAATCATAGAACAACCAGGTTGGAAGGGACCCATCGGATCTTCTAGTCCAACCATTCCTATCTAACACTAAGACCTCATCTACTTGTGCCTTAAACACCTCCAGGGTGTTTAACACCTCCAGGGAAGGTGACTCAACCACCTCCCTGGGCAGCCTATTCCAATGCCCAATGACCCTTTCTGTGAAAAACTTCCTCCTAATCTCCAGCCTAAATCTCCCCTGGTGGAGCTTGAGGCCATTCCCTCTTGTCCTGTCCCCTGTCCCTTGGGAGAAGAGCTCAGCTCCCTCCTCTCTACAACCTCCTTTCAGGTAGTTGTAGAGAGCAATGAGGTCTCCTCTCAGCCTCCTCTTCTCCAGGATAAACAACCGCAGCTCTCTCAGCTGCTCCTCATAGGTTCTGTTCTCCAATATTTGAAGTATATTTCAAGATTTCATGCCCTGCTATAGAAAGAAACCCCTTCCCTGACAGAATTCCTCGGTACAGAGTTTTCGTATCTCCCTCTGAAACATCTGTTGTTGGCCGCTCTAGGATTCCAGTCTAGATTGATGATTGGTCTAATGCCGCGCGATGCTTTCTCGCTCTGAATCATACTGATGGATTTGCTCAAATGCTACTTTTTACATTTAGAGCATATTGGCTGTGGAACCCCAAGGTGAACATGTTTCATGCGCTTCGGGGCACTGGATGAGAAGGGAGCAGTCAATTTCAAATGACCTCCCTCTTTCTTTATGTCGTTTCTCTGGAAAAGTCAGGAATTACTGAACTCTTGGGCACCCAGAGGTCTTTCAGGCAGTCTGGGCTTTTCACTTCACTGCTCCACAAGATAATTGTCTTTTACGCTTCCACTCTCTCCATCCTTGTGAAGCTGGTCCTGGCATTATTTCATCTCTCTCAGACACTTTGGGGACGTCAGTCAGGAAGGTCACATCCAGACCTTCCTTCTGAAAGAGTGAATACAGTGAGGCACACGCAGAACTACAGTTGCAAACCCTTTAAAATTAGGGCATGTTAGTCTGGGAACACCAAGGAAATTATTCTCAACCTTAAGCAGTTAGTTTTTCTTCCGAGGTTTACAGCATAGTTAGATACCTTCAGAAGTAAAGATTATATCCGATGCCCCCAGAGAAGCCCCTTCCTTCCCACCACTCAAACAGGGAATCATAGAATCACCAGGTTGGAAGAGACCCATCAGATCATCGAGTCCAACCATTCCTATCGAACACTAAACCAAGTCCCTCAGGAACTCATCCACCCACACCTTAAACATCTCCAGGGAAGGTGGATCAACCACCTCCCTGGGCAGCCTATTCCAATGCCCAATGACCCTTTCTGGGAAAAACTTCCTCCTAATCTCCAGCCTAAATCTCCCCTGGTGGAGCTTGAGGCCATTCCCTCTTGTCCTGTCCCCTGTCCCTTGGCAGAAGAGCCCAGCTCCCTCCTCTCCACAACCTCCCCTCAGGTAGTTGTAGAGAGCAATGAGGTCTCCCCTCAGCCTCCTCTTCTCCAGGATAAATCCCCCCAGCTCTCTCAGCCATTCCTCATAGGACCTGTTCTCCAGCCCCTTCACCAGCCTCGTTGCTCTTCTCTGGACTCGCTCCAGAGCCTCAACATCCTTCTTGTGCTGAGGGGCCCACAACTGAACACAGGATTCAAGGAGCAGTATTCAAGGAGCTTCCACTATCATCTGTGTAATTTCCTGATAGTCACTCAAACACTGCAAATCACTTTACGATTTTTGATACCCGATTCTGAACGATCTCTTCCAAGTGTGATATTCAGATGAATGTGAGAGCTCAGTGCATAATGCAAATGTTCTGTGTGTTGTCACTCCAGGGTTGATCACTCCTTTGATCACACTGCGGCTCTGCCAACCTGTTAAAACCTCTTGTCAATAGGAATAAACAAGATCAAAATGTTTGTCTTAGAGTGACAGCACAAAGCAGCCTGAAATCAAGCTGCTGTGTTTAGAAGACAAAGGAACAAGCAGTAAAAGGTTAACTTTGGTAACATGATAAAATGCTGGTTTGGTAAAAAACATGCAATTAGATTCAAATCTGGCTTTTCATTACAAAAAAAATGCCCATTCGGTGTAAACCTGCTGCATCAATAAACAGTAGAACATTCTGACTCTTGGGCAATCATTTACAAAAGTCTCTTTAGTAAATAGAATAGCAAGAGTTCCCTGTAAATAGTCATTTATAGAAACATTTGTACAAATTTTTACCTTTTCAGAAAAAAAGAAGGTATTTTGATATGATAGCAAATAATTACTGGAAAATTCATGGCAGTCAAATGGCCGTAAAATACATAAAATAATCACAGAACAAATGTGTCATGTATTTCACTGTCTCAGGTTGGTTCTTCTCTTACAAAAGAGCCGAAATTTTATCCTTTAAGTTATAAGTTATAATTCCATAATTTAAATTATAATAGCTATTTTGGAATGGGGAAATTTCTTGAATTCAGCAAATTTTGGTATCAGAAAATAACATAGATTTGGAAATGGTGAAAATATATAATTCATAGATTTCTTCATAGATTGTTCATAGATGTTTTTCATAGATTATTTTGATCAATTGCCTATTTTTATCATTGTTACACTCAGCAGTTACGGATTTTCAGTAGTTCATTTAAATTCTGAAAATTCTTAATTTTAAAGATAACTTAAAAATTTGATATTTCGCATCTACAGAACCACAGATTGTTTTTCATTCCTAATTGTGACAATAACTTTGCATTTTCCACATGATCAAACTAGAAATGTTATTCTGGCTAGAATGACCCTCCAGGGAAGATTAGGGAATTTGGGAACATACATCTTAGGCCATCAATTTAGTAGAGAATTCTTACCAAACCCAAAAAACTGACTTAAATGAGTGTTTCTGTGGCATTCGGGGGGGTTAGTCACAGTTGAAGTCTGTGCTTCGCTGTTCTGCTGACTTAAGCTCCAGATATAGCAAAACGATACTTGAAGTTCAGCCTTGAACGTGGAGTAGAACATAATATCACTTAGATAAGTGTTTTGGGGGAAAAGAAAGAGAGGGGGGAAATAACTGAGAAGGGAGCCATCTGCTAAGCACTTGGAGAAGTTGGTCTAAGAGAGAAGTTGGGCTGCCCCTGCCCCACAACACATGGAATAGAAATAAACAAGAGTGAAAAGTATTGAGAGAGACTCACACAAGCTGAATGAACAGGCAGAGCTGGCACTGTGCACTACAGTGTTAAAAAAGAAGCTTAGTTTTCTTTTTGTGTTCGGGTGGATGTTGTTTATCAGACTAGCCAAGGAGACAGGGAGAAGGAGAGAAGGGGAACAACAAGAAAAAAGGAGGAAGAAGGTAACAGCAAGAATATAGAGACAGAATTTGGCTGATATGGAGCGAAAGGCAGTGAAATCAGCAGAGAGAAGTGAGCATGCGGCAGAAGAGCTGTGGAAATATGTTCACTGTTACTAATTCTTCCATTTCCAATTCATCTGCTTGACAGTTTTTCTCTGTTCTGTCCCTCAAGGTTGTGCAACTAAAGAAAGAGAAATGCATAAAAGCACCTAACTAGAAAATAGCAACTCCTGTACAGTTCTGCAGTGAGGAGGACTTGACTTGCCCGTTTTCTGGGACTTCTCCAGGAAAAATATGTCCAGCCTGCCCCTAGGCTTGCTGCCTTCTTCGTGTTTCTTTTTCCTCAAAATTCCTGAAGAGGGGAAGAAGGGGAAAAGGAAATAAAAGAAAACAAGGAAAAATAATTAATTAGAAATGTCTAATTCAACTCAAATGCATCGACTTTTTAGAACATTTACTGGGAGAGGAGGTGATAATCTCCGAAGAAATATTGCAAATAATTTCTAAATATTATATATTTAATATATATATTTATTATCTAAATATATATATTATATATCTAAGTATATATCTATTTCTCCAAGTATTATAATATATAATATTAATATTCATTAATATATAACGTATAATATGTTATTATAATATATTATCTATAATAATATAATATATATTATATAATGTATATAATAAGTATCATATACCTAATATCTAAATATTAGATATATAATATATATATTATTTCTGTTTCTAAATTAGACATCCCTAAACACTATAGATGAAGGGAAGAGACTGAAAAAAGTAGACACCTATTTCTATTGGTGTGAAGTCAACAGAAGGAATTTAATCAAATATAATTCGATCCAAACATTATTTTAACTTAGTTTCTGAGCCTACTCTCTGCACTCCTGGGGCAACTCTATGTTTACTCGGAAAGATATTCCCTATTTTTTTCACTTGAGTGCTGAATCGGTGACTCCTGAACGGACTCTCTTTCCTTCCGATAAAAATCTGGCTTGGCCTTGGTCAAATATTGTTGTTTTACAAGAGCTGAAGGCAAAGTTTCATTTTCTTGAATGCAGTGGAAAGCAAGCAAAATGGTGATTTTTCCTAATCAGCAACCTCTTGTGTGCCTCTACAATAAATTCGGTGCTTGAGAAATTGCGTCTGTCTCCCTTCAAAATCACTCTGTAATTCTACCTCCTGCCTTTCCCACACTTACTGACATATTTCAACAAAACTTGCTTTTAATGGTTTGATTTTATGTGAATTATGACTGCCTAGGCCTGGCCCTTTGCTTTAATGCCTCCGATGCAATCCCTTACCACCTACAGATACTTCGTTAAAGGTGCTTAATCACTTCTGTCTCCAGCCCCAAGGAGAGCGAGTGAGCGGAATCCCCACTCGCAGCAACAAGTTCTGTGATTCTTTCAGGACAAATGACTTTTCTGTGCATCAGAGTTATAATCTGTGACAGATACTACGACCAAAAAGCAGATATTCACTCGTTCAGTTCTATCACATGAACACCATCTCGTACCCACTTTTCTTCCAAGTACTTTCAAATCGGCATCTCCAATCATCGCAGTCTAGATCAGTGACCATATTCATCAGTCTTTTATAGTTTTCTGTTTGTTAAGAAATGTTCAAGTTCTCTGTAGCTTTTTTTCAAACTTTCTCCTTGTTCTTAAAAAAGGAAAAAAAACAACAAAATGCACTGTTGCTCTGCAAACAAGCACAGGTGGGTTGGAAGAGGACTATCTGCTCCTTACCTGCCAATGAAGAATTCCTAATTGGAATTAGGAATAATATAACTGCTATAACAAAAGACCACTTGGGAAAAAGCAATAATGATGCCTTAGAATTAAGTTTCTCTCACAGTTTTCATCATAAACTCATTTGAAGACAAAGGTATTTCGAATTTTGTGGTATTTAGGAGTAGGTTTAGTGGTGGACTCGAAGTGTCTGGTTAACGGTTGGACTCAATGACATTAAGGGTTGTTTCCACCCTAAATGATAGGAATGATCCTATAGTTTCCATCCTAAATAATAGTTTCCATCCTAAATTGATAGGAATGGTTGGACTAGAAGATCCGATGGGTCCCTTCCAACCTGGTTGTTTGATTCTACGATAAATTATTCCATGATTCTATGACCATGAAAACCATAAAAACTCCACCACCACAGAAATCTTTTCATATACTTTTCATATTCTTCAATAACAAATAACAATGAATGTAGCTGAGGAATGTGGTTGTTACTAAATACTTTCTATTTTCATGAATATTAGGGTAAAGCAGAAATTAAAGCTGCTGCAGAGAATACAGTATAGAAATAAAATATAAGCCCATGTGTCCACAGTATAGTGGGAAGAAGTCAAGTATTTTTTGAATTGGTTAAACAAATAGACTTTGAAAGCAGCAAAGACAGCTCAGAGATGCTCTTGGAAGATATTAATAAGAACCAAACTTGATGATGGCACATTACCCTTTCCTAACTCTTTTGTGAGTTATTCTAGTTGAAACAGAATCCTACATCTGTGATTTGCTTTACAAACATGAAGGTAAATTAAAAAATAAGAATAGAAAGTGCAAGTAGTGTCCAAATGTGCTTTCCCAGAAATTTCCAAAGTTATATTTGTTCCATTCTCCTCTTCTGATGTTTTATTTTCAGGCAGTACTTTTTTTTTTTTTTTTTTTCCCAAGTCATTTGTTCTAAACTGGCTTCATTTCCTCAAAGATTTCCCAAGTGGTAACACTTTCCTAAGGTAGGAATTAACACTTCAAGGCTCAGTGTGGGCTTTCTTCTGGGGTTATTCATAGAATCATATCATAGACTCATAGAACAACCAGGTTGGAAGAGACCCACCGGATCATGGAGCCCAACCATTCTTATCAAACATTAAACCATGTCCCTCAGGACCTCATCTACCCATCTCTTAAACACCTCCAATTGCTGGGGGTAGAAGAGAGATTTTGGGTTTGGCTCATCCAAGCAGATCTAAAAGCTCTTCTTGGTGGGAAAAACTTATTCCAGCACTTTTCTACCAATTTCTGTGTTAGTAGCATTGCCAGAATGACCTGAGTCAATTTTGGACACCCTTGTACTCAAAAATTGTTCATACCTAGAATGAATTGCATTGCATTTCCTTTGGGAAACAGATCCTGAGCCTTGGGATCTTAGTGCTCCTAGTCTCTGAAATGATAGTAGGTCCTGGATCTGCTACATAAAACCAGCAGAACTGGAAAAGACTAATGTCTCTGTTTGAGCAGCAGGTCTTCGTCGTCCTGATGACACCCTGCTGTCTGCGCCTGAGCACCAGAGGGTTAGCCTGGGGAGTTTCTGAGCTGCCAGCACAGCTGGACGGTGTGTGGGTGTTGGAATAATTGAGGCTTGAGAGGATCTTTTCGCTCATGCACCAACCAAGTCTCGTTCATCTGGAGTGACAGTCGGGCACCGGCCCCTGCTGTCTCTGCTTCTGCCACCGAACACGTCACTTCTAAATGAGGCTGTAAATGGTGAGCGAGGCTTCCTCCTCCTTGTCCTGAGGAGATTTGCCTGAGCTGAGCAGGGTGAGGCAGGTGGGGAAGGCTCTATCCACACCTCAATATTTCCTTCAGTTGTAGTACGAGAAAGACAGTCCTAGACAAACTGTTCTACTGGAGAAACATAGAATCATAGAACAACCAGGTTGGAAGAGACCCATCGGATCGTCGAGTCCAACCACAGAATTAATAGGAGAGAAATAGATGGGTGGGTAGATAGATTTCATGGTGGGGGTTCTGGAGATAGAAAATTAACTGGAAATAATATGGTCCATGTTTTCCTGGCCTATATTCTTTAAATATTTAACTAAAGCATTGCAGGTTTTCTGAACGGGTTGCCCAGGGAGGGGGTTGAGTCGCCTTCCCTGGAGGTGTTTAAGGTGCAGGTGGATGAGGTGCTGAGGGACATGGGTTAGAGATTGATAGGAATGGTTGGACTCGATGATCTGATGGGTATCTTCCAACCTGGTTATTCTATAATTCTATGAAACTCTCTAGTAAACGTTCTTATCAGTTGCTGAAATATTCTGATCTTTCTACTGTTCTTTCCCAATAAGTGTTTTGAACTTCAAACAAAAATATGTTATTCCACAGTTTGGGGAGGATGGACAGATTGCAATGAAAATGGGTAATTTCTAACATAACCGGAACTCCCATTTCCAGCCAGTGGTAGCTGGTGGCGTGCAGGGGGTTGCAGAGTGTGGGCAGGCAGAGGCAGGTTAGCATATTATTTTAAATTAATTCTGACCATGTACCCTCATCTACAGCAGTTCTTGGTCTGAACAGAGCTTCACTGGTCATTGGAATAGGTTGCCCAGGGAGGTGGTTTATTCACCTTCCCTGGAGGTGTTTAAGGCACAGGTGGACGAGGTGCTGAGGGACATGGGTTAGTGTTTGATAGGAATGGTTGGACTCTATGATCCGATGGGTCTCTTCCAACCTGGTTGTTCTATGATTCTATGATTCTATGATTCAGTAGTTGTGCCTGTGGACTCAGTGCTGGGTAAGTCATTCTCGTTCAGCTGCAATATCCCAAGAGGTGCTCAGAAAGAGAAACATCCTTCAGAGAGCACTGATCTTCTGCTGTGTCTCAGCCGGAGGAAATTTCTTCCCTGTTCTCCTGCAGCAGAGGAGGAATGGAGTGTTCTCCAGTTTCCCACCTGCCCCAGTGACCCCATAACTCACAGCAACACTCGGAGCCTGCTAAGCGCTCAGAAAAAGCAGTGTGTGTGTGTGGCACGTCAGGGTCCCCAAGAATCTTAACAGCTTCCCTGAGGCGCTGTCCTGCCTCCATTGAAGTGAATCGAAAAAGAATATTCTTCAAAATGTGCTCTGCGCCTTATGCTAGAATATATAAATTATCACAATTAGGTGTCTCTCCGGACGAACGTGGAGCTGGAGCAGCAGTAATGAATGGACTTCTAGATTATACACATTTAGCCTTTGTCCATAATAAAGCTCTGGCTACCAAGTCAATTTAAAGCAGGTCTGTGGGGACACAGTGGAATAAAAAGCTTTCATTACACCATAAAAATCCCAGCAAAAAGCAGAGGAATAAAGTAAATCTACTGTGGATGTTAGTGCCATTAGAGCACTATCCAAGGAAATTAGGCACATTCCTGAAGAAAATCATGAGGCCAAGAGAAACCCCCAACAAAATTAACAGTTCACATTTCAACCAATGTGACCAGGCTTATTGCCTTTTATTTCCCGAGCTCAGAAAAACTGTCAGCAGCCACAAAACACCTGGAGTTTCGATTAGCGTGTGTTAAATTCTGTTTATGTACTTGTAAAACAAAGCTACGTTGCTACAGATCTTTAAAGAACTTCTTGTCTAAAAAGCTTCCCATAGTTAGTTACTATATTTAAAAAAAAAAACTTTTACATTCAAACTGAGAGTGCTTTCTATATACCTGGGAAGTACCTCTGGTTTTAAAAATAGATTCTCCTAGGGCATGATTAGAGCAGGACAGAAGTGCTTCTTTAAATACCATATTCATCTTCAAAGCTGGGTTTAAAAATGTTGATTTTGGTCCATGATTTTGTACAAGTGCCTGGAAGAAAGTTGAAATACCACTCTTAGCTGCTCCCCTCCCCTAGGCCAATGCAGCCTGACTGCTTCTGGCAGTTTCTTGTTCAGCCTCATTTTCTGTGAGAGAGGCCAAGTTCTGAGAAACTCTGTTGTCATGGAATGGAAAAAAACCCCATATAAACAGATATAAAGTCAACAAGTCATAAAGTCAACTCTCATTCATTTCAATGCATAATTTTGAATTAGAATCTCTTCTTAATTAAAACAAACATTTATTAAATATATTAATAAATTAATCATATAACCAAATATACTAACATATTATATAACTAAATATACTAATATATTATATTAGTATATTATATTATTAGCATATTCTATTAGTATATTATATATACTAGTAAATACAGTATATATATAGTGTATATTTATATACTAGTGCATGTACTAGTATATTGGTATATTCTATTAGTATATTATATATACTTATATAGATATAGATGATATAGATATAGATAGATAGATATAGATATAGATGATAGAGATAGAGATAGATAGAGATAGATAGAGATAGAGATAGAGATAGAGATAGAGATAGAGATAGAGATAGAGATAGAGATAGAGATAGAGATAGAGATAGAGATAGAGATAGTTGGACTCGATGATCCACTGAGCCTCTTCCAACCTGGTTATTCTATGATTCTATGACATTAGTATTTAAAATTCCTGAGGTTCCTTCTCACTCAGTTTCATATTACTGTGTTAGTAACATTTAAAAGGAACTTTAACAACTCTCCTAGAGCACATAGAAGACACGATTTTACAGAAATCCAAGTTACTTTGGACTTGTCAGATTTCACAACTTCAGTGTCACATCAAAACATCGTTCCTCTAAATAAGGTTGATTTCCTTTCCTATAGCAGACACTTATAGAAGTTTGTGTGTGTGCATTAAGTATTTATTTAATGTGTATAAATCTCTTGTTTAATACTTTTTCCAGTGAATAAGATGTAGACATTTGTTTGCCTGATAGAATTCAACTGTCTGAAGATTCAGTATGTAAAGCACAATTGGTTTATTCATTCCCGTGACTCAAAATGAAGTCATTTCCACTTAAGGTTTACAGTATCACACATGATTTTTTTTTAAATTAATGAACAATTACCCAGTTTGCTTTTTTTAACAGTGTCATTTATTACATCTGTTTATATGTGTTATATATAGTGTAGCTTTTGAGACCAGTTATGTGCCTTTTCTGATCAAGGATTGACCATGACAGTCCATATTTGAATATATTTTAATGTTTGATAGGAATGGTTGGACTCGATGATCTGGTGGATCTCTTTCAACCTGGTTGTTCTATGATTCTATGATTACATATTTAGACAAAGTTAGTTTCATAAGAAACCAAACATGGTTTTGTTTATCAAAAATTAGAATTGGTGTGAATCTTCAGTCTTTTTCCCCAACAGGGTGTCCTTTAATTGGAACTGCTGTAGAATATGGTCTCATTTTTTTGAGCTTCTAGGACAGGGAGAGCATATGGAAAGATTTCTCACTTAGATTAGTTGTAACACTCTTTCCTCATGTTCACTTCCATCTCCTTGACACCCTTTCAGTGCACAACTTCTTAGGACTCACATTCAGAGTTGGAGAACAATAGTTGAGGCAGTTTAAAAGTATCCTGCTCTTGAATTGTACTGAATATAGAATCGTAGAATGATAGAACAATCAGGTTGGAAGAGAACCACCAGATCATCGAGTCCAACCATTCCGATCAAACACTAAACCATGTCCCTTAGCACCTTGTCCACCTTACACTTGCAGCTAAACTTCTCAGCAGCAGCTCACCCACCTGTTTCTGACCTACAGTATTAATAATAAGTTGATTTACCAGTAAAGGCACAAGATGAAAACAAAAAAAATTTAAAAAAATCCCCAACAGAAAAGTGTCAACACCTATTAACACAGAAATCAGTCTCTCAGTGCAAGGCACAACATGAGCAGATGGACTAGAAACAGCTCCTCAGGGTTTCTTGGTACTTACCACACTGTAGAGTGTTAAGTTATTGACACTGTTATCCCTTGGGAGGAGATATGACTTATTTGATTGTAGTTGTATGGTGAATATCATGAGCAGCAGTAGTGTAGCCTATTACTTTCAAAAGTGCTGAGGGACATGGGTTAGTGTTTGATGAGAATAGTTGGACTCGATGATCCGGTGGGTCTCTTCCAACCTGGTGATTCTATGATTCTATGAAAACCAGGCAATAGTGACTAAAAATTGATCAGCTCTTCAGCTGAGAAGAACCGTGACCGAAGTTCTGACCTAATGAGGGTACATCAGCCCCTCAAAACGTTTTTATAAACAGCAATTACCTCAAATTGCTCCAAACTATGATTTTTTTTTTTCCTTAAATCAAAGCTAAACCTGAAGCAGTGTTTTGAAGAGTTTGAATATGAACCCAAAACAAAACCAAAAGTGTTCACTTGTCGTTCTACTGAAATCAGAACAGCATTGAAAATCACACCCCTTGTGGTATATATGTCAATTTATTTAAATGTTAAAATCTCTTACTGCAAATGAATCCTTCCACTGCAGTGTTTCTTACAGTGTTTGAGTCAGATTTATCTTCCTTTTGATGCATAACCTTCCTGTTAACATTTTCTCTGGGGCTATAGGTCTGCGTGTAAGACAAATATATCTAATAACGTTTATGGCCATATTTGCTCACTGGTTAACAGGCTTGGCAAAAACAAACTTCATCCAACATTTTCGTATTTGTAGAGGGCAGAGATTATTATTGCTATTTATTCATGTTCCTAATTAAGAAATTTGAAATTAAGGGCAGTGTTCTTCTTTAGATATAATTAAAATGGTATTTCACGGAATAGTGCCTGAATTTCCTTATCTCGCCCTGTGCCAATTAACTCGGCCCAATTTGCTTGCTGGAGCGGCCGGGCCAATTTAATTAACCTGACTTCACTCTCTGATCCTGTATCTGAGTATTACAGAGTCGGTGCTTAGCTCCGTGGAGTGACCATAACGAATCAGTGTGTACTCGGAGAGTAATTGCTTTAGTAATGAGAAAGGACAAAACAACATCCACATCATTATGTAATTTTTTACGCAGACTTTCTTGTGTGAGGTCAGGTGAATAAAAGAACCCAGAGTCTCGTTGCCTTGTTAGGTCTCACAAAAAGGTATGAAAAACCTTAAGAGGGAAGAAAAGTCAGGCAGGGAAGCAGAGTTACATAGTGAGAGGTGTCATAGTTCGTAAAACTAAATCAGGATTTTAAAAGTAATCCACAAACCATTGAATCATAGAATCATAGAACAACCAGGTTGGAAGAGACCCATCGGATCATCAAGTCCAACCATTCCTATCAACCACTAACCCATGTCCCTCAGCACCTCATCCACCCGTCCCTTAAACACCTCCAGGGAAGGTGAATCAACCCCCTCCCTGGGCAGCCTGTTCCAATGCCCAATGACCCTTTCCAGGAAAAACTTCCTTCTAATCTCCAGCCTAAATCTCCCCTGGTGGAGCTTGAGGCCATTCCCTCTTGTCCTGTCCCCTGTCCCTTGGGAGAAGAGGCCATTGATGAAGATGCTTAACAGTCTAAGTAAATAAAAACAGCAACAATGTTTTCAGCATTACAAACTCTCTTCCTGAGTGGAAAAAAACATTCACAAAAGTCCTTGAATGGGAATGCTTAACACTTACTTAGTTTCTTTCATCTTCTAAGTGCTTTATAAATATTTAGTTCTGAAGTAATGCTTCAGTCATTTTGAATGCAAATGCAAGTTTTAGAATAATTTAGAATAATTCTACTAAATAGTTTACATCTTGCTCACAAATAATGACCCAGTATTTTTACACACAAACTTTAGTCTTAGTGTGCATCTGAGATGTAAAGAAGTGGTGGATTTTCAGTCAGTGGCTATTGCCATTGCAGTAAAAATATCTGCTCTATTTCCTGTGGAGTGAATTCCTTTCAGACACAAGCCAGTGCCGCTTTTATATCCCTCCCTTTGTTTACAGCCTGAATTAAACCTAGTGTGTGGTACCCGATCTTCTCTTCAGCCTTTGGAGAGACGAAGTAACTTTCAGCCAAGTTCATCTACTTCACAAAACTATTTTCAAATATTTGCGTTGCAGGATCATAGAAATACCAGTCAGGAAACCGCGGAGACGTGAACACAGGTGTCTTTAAGGGGAAGTTTAGGAACAACACCAAAACTCCACAGCTGGATTCTTGCTGCTATAGATGGGAAAAGATAGAAATGATACAAAACTGATGTGAGCAGAATTCCAAAACTGAACTAAACATGGATTTGGGAGCGATAAGATGAAGGCTGTGAAATGGAATAAGAAAAGTCTAATAGTTTTCTCCTGCATTACTCTGTTGCTCTTTTAAGAATGAGGAAACACAACACTTTGACAAATACACATAAATATAGGATATTTTGATGGGAATGGTTGGACTCGACGATCCGGTGGGTCTCTTCCTACTTAGAGATTCTATGATTCTGTGAAACGTCACTAGGCTAAACCAATTTTTTCTCTCATTTTGAGTCCTTAGGCAATTCAGATCAAGAAAAGCTCGTTTTCCCCTAGTGTTTTAAAACATTATTATTAAATCTGAGGAGAGAAAGAGGAAGTAAGTGTATACAAACCCAGAACACCGAAGTTTTATTAATTACTACATTTATTCTATAAAAATAGTTACATTATTATTTTTTTAAATGGAAAAATCAGTAATTGACACATAATATCTTCTTAGCTAATGAAACACACTTTGGGGCTACAGATGGAGCCTCAGGACGATTATGTCCATTTTGTGCAACCACATCCATCACTTATTGCTGGTGGTTTGCATCTTATTTCACTCAGACAAGCCTGTTTGTGTCAACTATATATTTTAACACATAAGCTTCAATAGTCAAGTGTCAGGCCCTAAGATATTTGCAATCAGTAGCTTCCACAGTCGGATTATTTCCTACATTTTTTCAGTTTTGTAATTCATTCAATGGTCTGGGTTAGGCTTTGCAATCCTTACGTTAAATAGTCCATGAGAAAAAAAAATAATTAGTATTTACATTTACTTCTGTCATATGAAATCTGGGTTTTGTAGCAAGAAATTTCCGATCATGGGATCTAAATCTTCCTAAGTTTTGTGGAGTTTGATTTGATTAGTTTATAAATATATTGGAAAAAAAGCAAATATCACAGAATCACAGAACAACCAGGTTGGAAGGGACCCATCGGGTCTTCTAGTCCAACCATTCCTATCTAAGGATAGGAATGGATAAGGATAATAAATATTATTATTATTTTCCTATTCCTGCTCTGTCTCTCTATTTGGCAAGTCCTGCATGTGTATCAGGTCTTTCTCTTCCATTTCTGTGCCAGCACGAGGAGGAGAATAACTGAATTAACGTGTTAAGGTTCATAAGTAGCTCAATGGCTGAGGAGGGACTGTGACTGTGTCTATGAGACATGGTCGAGCTACACACTCACATAGCTAGAAAATGAAATCTGACCTTCTGATTATATTCATTCAATTAAATGTAAATATCTCAAAACAGCCTGGTTGAAGGATGATGAACCTTGTTTTATTTTCCATTTAGGCCAAATTAACACCAAAAAGAGTTTCTTGATGTAAATCAATATAATCTGGATTTACATTACTCTTAGCAAGTGCATACTAGATATTTTTTAAACAACTCGTCTCTAAATATGTAATTTTTTTGATTTGCATCGTTTATGGTTAGCAGTAGTCACGGAAATTGCCATTTGTTTTGTTTTCTTTTCCAAACACAATAGGAATTTTTTTATATATATATATATATATCACCAGACATGAACAAATTAGTTGAAATGACAAAGGAATATCAGAGTTAGGGAGCAACTCGTACCGTGGCCTCACGTCCATCTTGCATATGGGAAACGCCAACTGTGGAAACACCAGTCAGAGCTGTGAACAACAAATACTTCTTGTTCATTTGCAAATAAACATATACTCTTGCAAGTAAATATTTCAACCCAGACTGTCACATCTAGGGTTGACTTAACAATGTTCAGGAAGACACAAAGCGACAATTCATGTAAAGATGAAAAGCATCGTGAGGAGTGGAAAGAAGTAAAATAGATTTTGCCTTTACAAGCAAAGCAGTGCTAAAGATTAAGAAAATTATTTTACAAAGAGTACACAGGCAACCAAGGCCAACAGTGATCAAAAATAATCTGCTCAGTCATGCAAAACTAAAAAATATTATTTTCCGATTCTAATTTTCCTAATATGAAACTGCCTAGAGATATTTTTTTTAATTTCAGACTGGAAGAAAAGTAAAGAATTGCCTGTGCTCCTCTACATGCAACGGTCTTCAAAGTAAATTAATCCAACAAATCCTTTCACAGTGCCGCAAAAACATAGAATCACAGAACAACCAGGTTGGAAGAGACCCATCGGATCATCGAGTCCAGCCATTCCTATCGAACACTAAACCATGTCCCTCAGCACCTCATCCAACATCCAGATCTTCTCACAAGAGTTCGTTTGTTCCCAGTTTTCCACAGTTTCAACAAACCTTTTTCAGAAAGGCTTTGACAGGAGTGATCTAAAATAGTTACTTTTTGCCTTTGGCTGTTTTGCCTTATATCTTGCTTCAGGTGTCCTGTGCTGCTTTGGAACGCGGCTGTAGGAATAGGCAATATTTTCAATAAAAGTATACCATAACTAGGAAGGCAGCAAGGCTGAGGGACTAAAGTTTGAACTAGCAGCTGTGTCCAACTGAAAACTATATCCCATAGTCAGGATTAGAGTCATTTAAGAGGAAATACTTCACTATCCTTTTTCAAGTCAGGAACTGTGGCAGAACTAGTGTTGAGAGCATATTAAGTTGGATTTTTCCTATAATCCTAACATACCCAATCCATAATCTTATCCTAGAATCACCAGGTTGGAAGAGACCCATCGGATCATCGAGTCCAACCATTCCTATCGAACACTAACCCATAGAATCATAGAATCGTAGAATCACCAGGTTGGAAGAGACCCATTGGATCATCAAGTCCAACCATTCCTATCAAACACTAATCAAACACTGGACGGGGGAGAGTGTGTGGTCCACCTAAGCTTGTAGGATCACAGGAGGGTTTGGGTTGGTGTGATTAACGCTGGAATCAAAATAGTCCTGGACAGGGGGAGAGCATGTGGTCTGTCTGAGCTTGTAGGATCACAGGAGGGTTTGGGTTGGATGGGACCTCAAAGCCCAACCAGTCCCATTCCTGCCATGAACTGGGACACCTCCCACTGGATCAGGAGCTCCAGCCCCATCCAACCTGCCCTTGAACTCCTCCAGGGAGGACTTTGAGACCACCTCAGGTGGAGCTGATCCAGTGGGAGGTGGGTTTGGAACTGGATGTCCTTTGAGGTCCCCTCCAACCAAACTTTTCCGTCTTATGTTTCTATGGTTGTGGAGAGGAGGAAACATAAGACCCATGTCCCTCAGGACCTCGTCCACCCGTCCCTTACACACCTCCAGGGAAGGTGACTCAACCCCCTCCCTGGGCAGCCTATTCCAATGCTCAATGACCCTTTCTGTGAAAAACTTCCTCCTAATCTCCAGTCTAAGGCATTTTCTTCAGGC
Source organism: Coccyzus lansbergi (assembly GCA_033558105.1). Classification (NCBI taxonomy): domain Eukaryota; kingdom Metazoa; phylum Chordata; class Aves; order Cuculiformes; family Coccyzidae; genus Coccyzus; species Coccyzus lansbergi. Next base: position 331,952 of record JAUMJK010000409.1, on the reverse strand, counting down.
ATTTTCCTCAGGAGATGTATTGTACAAACATTAAATTTTCACCAGTCTCCTATCATAACCTTAGCAATCTCTGCCTTCCCAAGTATCACTGTTTTGTATACAATCCCTTTAGAATATTTATTGGGGTTTCACTTGGTTTAGTGTTTGATAGGAATGGTTGGACTAGAAGATCCGATGGGTCTCTTCCAACCTGGTTGTTCTATGATTCTATGATTCACAAGGAGCCTGACTCAGTAGATTATGGCATTTGTTAAAGATTTGCCTCTGGGAAGTCAGAGGGGCAAAAGGTCAGACTGTATTAGAGCATGCGGCATTTGAAAGATTTTTTTTTTTTTAATCCATTTTTCCTCAAAGTACAAAATTAGCAGTGTGGAAGTTCTTCAGGAGAATCAGCATATTGACGATATTGATAGTGTTTCAACAGATGGACTAGTATTTGAAGAACATTAAAATGCTCTTTTGCTAGAGAGATGTAACATATACATTATTTTAGTCCTGGATGCTCTTTTTTCTTTTCTTTTTTTTTTGGTCTTTCTGATACTAGGTTCTTATAAGAGTAGTAATGCTTCAACACAGATTGTCTGACTTACCCCTCTGTATTAGTCTGCAGGTCAGAACTGAGACTAAAGCACGGTGGGTAATTGTTAATGATTGGTTTCTTGTGTTAATGATTTGTTTCTTGTGCTGTGTGGTTATGCGTAGGAATCCCACTCTGCAGATTGTTGTTTTCCTTGGAAGGCTGCTCCACCTCATCTCTCCCAGTCTTTCAGTCCAGGACTATTTTCAGGGAGGATTCCAAGTCATACATTGATCAGGAATGACTTAATTGCATCTCTTGCCTACAAGAGAACTGCATCTGAGTCTGTCTGTGACATTTATCCTGGAGAAGAGGAGGCTGAGAGGAGACCTCATTGCTCTCTCCAACTACCTGAGAGGAGGTTGTGGAGAGGAGGGAGTTGGGCTCTTCTCCCAAGGGACAGGGGACAGGACGAGAGGGAATGGCCTCAAGCTCCACCAGGGGAGATTTAGGCTAAAGATTAGGAGGAAGTTTTTCACACAGAGGGTCATTGGGCATTGGAACAGGCTGCCCAGGGAGGTGGTTGATTCCCCTTCCCTGGAGGGGCTTAAGGAACAGGTGGATGAGGTGCTGAGGGACATGGGTTAATGTTTGATAGGAATGGTTGGACTCGATGATCCAGTGGGTCTCTTCCATCCTGGTGATTCTATGATTCTGTGATTCAAAGGCAAAGTTCCCATTTGCTTCAGTTCTGCCAATCAATCCTTCTGTTCCTCTGGTCCTAGCAGCATTACTGGAGCAATGTGTTTTGGACAAAGCTGTGGAGCTATTCACACAGGGCTGAGCCCCAGAGCTCAGTCTCATAATTGTTTCATTATATTTATAGATATCATAGAATCATAGAACAACCAGGTTGGAGGAGACCCATTGGATCATCAAGTCCAACCATTCCTATCAAACACTAACCCATGTCCCTCAGCACCTATGTTAGACCCTGGGGCTGGAGTTCACTGGTATTACAATAATAACCTGTGTTGGTTTTGTGGATTTCCTTTCTTTGACATAACATCATTACTTCCAAATTTTGGCTGCACTGAGTTTAGAGACGCTTTGTATGGAATTTTCAGGCCTAGGAGCATGTACCTCCACATTTTTTTTTACTGCGAATCTGAATTCTGTCATGTGCTTTTTCTTTTTTAAAGGATGAACTTTCATGCGGATGTCGTCACTCTTTACCTCAGGGTAACTGTTCAGTTTTTGGTTGGACTCGGTGATCCAATGGGTCTCTTCCAACCTGGTTGTTCTATGATTCTATGATAGAAAAATTCTACAATAATGTATTTATGAAAAAAAATGGAAAAAGAATTTATTTTGTATTTCAGTTTATCAACTCTTTTAAATAGGATTTCTTTAGCTTCCACTGCATCCATCTAAAATCACAAGATAAGCACAGAGGTGGTGAAACTCTGCTGCCTTGAGAGTAGTTTACTATCACACATATAGAAAAGGACACGATATAAAAAGTAATATACACCTGCTTCCAGAGTGAATCTGCCCTTTACATTTACTTTTATGACCACAACAGTATCTGTCTGTTTTAAGCCACTTTAGCATCTCAACCATTTATATTCTTATAACATATTCTCACTGGAGCACTGAGAGATTTGAAGCAGCTGAACAGAAGACATAATGTCCAAGTAGCATTATCCATTTCTGGTGACTTGTTAGTAACTGGGGGATGCAAAGAATGTAGTGATAATTCCAAATGAGGCATGTGAAGTCTGCTCGACACCAATTATCGGTGTGAATGGAACACAGAAGTGTAACAGTCTCGCTTTAGACAGTAGGACTGGTTGGCAATTAATTTCTTTCTGCTATATGGGGAGCCAGACCTGACCTTTTGGAAGGACATTCTAATATTCTGTGCTGCATGAATCACACTTTCACAGTATTTGGAGTAGGGAAAGTTAGTGTGAATTAATAATTGATGCATAATAAAAGTTAACTCTTATTTCAGAAGGGGAATTATCTCCTTTTCAGTCCATTAATCTAAACTAGTGTAAGTTTTCATGCAAACTTTCAATCTAACTGCACAGGGAAACTTTGCTTGGTGGAGGTGTGCACAGCCATAGGTTCTGCAGTCTGATCCTCATAAAAAATTTCTCACTCTACATAGTTTTAGACGTCTCTGTCATTGAGCCTCAGTCAGAGGAGCTGAAAATTTCTTCAGTCCAATTCTTTCCATTAATACTTCAATAGAAAATATATGTATTAAAGTTATGTTAAATCACGATGCATCTGGAATGAAACAGTCCTATAAACTGAGTCTTTTCCTTTGACACCAGTTCAATTAGAATCATAGAACAACCAGGTTGGAAGAGACCCATCGGATCTTCTATTCCAACCATTCCTATCAAACACTAACCCAGGTCCCTCAAGATCTCATCTTAGTTTTTAACAAAATTTATACAGGTCATGGGTTGGACCTAGGTCTTCCAAATATGAGATGTTCCATATAAAAGCTCCAAATAAGAGCTAGATCTACATAAACTGTTGCAGTGAGCAAGGGAGAGAAGGCAGTAAGAGTTCATCGACATATCCATAGTGAGGGGTGTAAATGAAGCTTTAATAACCTCACTACACCTACAAAACATACTCCAGTTAGCTAATGATCCCAATCATTAATTCGCAGATTTCAGTTAGGACTTGAATTTATCACATCTATCTTTCCTCTATTTGTGGAAGTTATGTAAAAACATAACAAACAGAGTTTATACTCCAATATATTTCGAAGAAAAGCTGCAAAAATTCTGAAATCTTTTCTCATTTTGCAGAAGTACTTAGTAGATGTCTTGCCACAAGGTTCCTAGGTATGAACAAGAATAGAAAGAACAAACAAAAAAGTGTTAATGGTTTAATAATTGGATATTTTCTCACTTTTCTGAAGTGTTATTCATTTCTTGAATTTGTTATTCATTTCTCTATTTCCTAGATTGTCCAGGACTCTTATAACTGTATTTAGTTTGCATTCCAGGCTATGTAAGAACACACAGAGCCAGTTCAAAGCACTGTTTGATAATACACTAAGTGACTGCTCCTGTGCTCCTTCTCTGAAAAAAATCTCCCCCTAACATCAAGGGAAATGAGTGCAAAAGGGCAATGGGCCTGGGAGTGTGATTCATTATTTGATCCATGCTAAAACAGCCCATTTAAAAGTCATTTTACTGTTTAGGGAAGTCATTAATTTAATTACAAGAAAGCGCAACTCACTGACATATTTTGAATTCAAACATTTTGCACGTTAAAAGCCTCCCTTATTAACGCCACTGATTTGTTTATTGTTGTATCATTAAAGGATAAATCACACGCTGTTGTGCAGCTTTGCAGGATCTTTGACAGATAAATATTAATATTGATTTTTGTTTCTGTGGAAATTTGGCATCCGTGGAGCAAACCAGAGACCTGCAGAATGTGAGTTTCACATGAATGGCAGGGACCTCCCTGAGAAAAACTAAATGCAATGAGGTTGCCAGATAATGTGTTTTCTTAACGAAATTATTTATTGCATTAAATTTCTATGGACATTAAGGAGTTAGTAATAAAATTGCCACAGTCTACTCGATGACCTTCTAAGTACTGCTCACGTCAGACCCTGATGAATTCTCCTAAAGTGCATTTGGAATTGAATATCATCTAAGCAGATGCAGAAATATTATCCTCTTCCCTCCCTTCAGGAATATTATTCCTCCTTCACATCTCTAAACTCTTCCTGCAAGTCGTAACTGAAATATTACACCTTTATCAACAAGGGAAGCTCAATTGAAGTCCTGTTTAATGTAACAGCTCCTCTGAAGTTCCTGAGGAGAATCTTGTCTTATAATTTCCTGATGATCACTATTATTGTTAGAATCTCTCTAAAATCAAGTGAGTGCAAAATTATATCTTTTAATGCATTTTTTTTTCCATCACGAATGTTATGTTCAAAGATTCTGGACCTATTCTGAGAGGCATTTAGGCTGAAATATGAATATTTAATTTTGCTGAGGTTCGAAATTTAATATTTGAGACCCAGAAAACAAAAAGTGTTTGGTTTGAGCATCAGAAACACGACTTGTCGAGTTATATACAGTTAACCAGTATCGGGTCACTGAGCTGGAAACCATGTTCTGTGGTGTTTATACTTGACTTTTTTCTCCATGATTGCATCCATGAACAATTGTTTTAGTGATGTGGATTTTAGGGCATGAAAAGAACATAAACTGAGTGCAAGGTACCGAGTGCTGAGACTAGAACAACTGCATCAGGGAAGGGGGAAGCTCCATTTCACCATCTGGTACTACAGGGATCACTATCCTTCTGCAGCAATTATCGGTTCAAGAAAGTGACCGTGTGGTGCAGAACTTGACTTCTGTATTTAAAACTGAGTCCATCAAATGCCATCAAAAGCTCATATCCAAGGAGAAACGAACTGGAAATAACCCGAAGCAACAAAGAGCTTCTTAAGAGCATTCTGCTGAGAAGGTCACAAATTTCAAAGTTTAGAGACTCTTCCTCTGTGATGCTGATGAGGACAGCACAGCTGCTCTGACTGCTCTGGAGAACAGAGACCAGAAATTTACTCCCTTGACTTCTCTCCAGCTATCAAAGCCCTAGAAAGCAAATAGGTTTTTGGTGTGGTTTTTTTTTTTTTTTTTTTTATCACTGATTTCAAAATGTCACAAAATTATTTTTGCAGTATTAAAAAGAACTGCTTTGTCTTTTTGGAATTTTTTTGTTTGGTTGGTTTCTCCTATCTCCCTTTTCTTATCTTAGTTCTTATACAAGGAAGGAAGGAAGGAAGGAGAGAAAGAAAGGGAGAAATAGAGGAAGAAAGAAATAGAGGAAGAAAGAAATAGAGGAAGGAAGGAAGGAAAGAAAGAAAGAGAGAGAGAGAAAAAGAAAGAGAGAGAGAAAGAGAGAGAAAGAGAGAGAAAGAGAGAGAAAGAGAGAAAGAGAGAGAGAGAGAGAGAGAGAGAGAGAGAGAAAGAGAGAGAGAAAGAGAGAGAGAAAGAGAGAAAGAGAGAAAGAGAGAAAGAGAGAAAGAGAGAAAGAGAGAAAGAAAGAAAGAAAGAAAGAAAGAAAGAAAGAAAGAAAGAAAGAAAGAAAGAAAGAAAGAAAGAAAGAAAGAAAGAAAGAAAGAAAGAAAGAAAGAAAGAAAGAAAGAAAGAAAGAAAGAAAGAAAAGAGGAAGAAAGAAATAGAGGAAGAAAGGAAGGAAATAAGGAACAAGCAAATCGTGTGGTTGCTGGCATTCTTCTACTTTTTTTTTTTTTTTTTACTTAACAGGTTGTCATGAATTTTTGTGAGCACGATGCTGTTTTAATTGATTACGTCCTAAAACAAACTCCCTTACCCCAACACTGACAACTTGCAGAAAACATAAATGAATAATGTGGTGTGAGTGAACAGCAGGCACTCGATGATCCGTGAACACAGCAAAGAATTCATGTCAGTGTTGCAAGTGAATCCAGGTTAGCTGGTGGGATGAAACCCACGGATTTTAGAGGACTCTGAGTCCTGTCAGTCTCTGAGAAGGTCAGATATGAAAGAGGGAGAGAATATCAATACTTCTTTTGTTTTTTACTGTCACAAATAGAAAAAGAGTTCAGAATATTGCCTTAGTAGTGTTTATATCATAGAATCATAGAACAACTAGGTTGGAAGAGACCCATCGGATCATCGAGTCCATATCAAATCTTTAACGAAAGAAAAAATATTTCCTGCATTTAACTAGGTAACAGTCCAAGTGACATGTTGGGTTCCCATCTAAGCCAAGTGATTCCAAACTGACTGCACCCTCCTTTGAGCTCTTTGTTGGCTTTATATATGCGTATGCATATATATATATAAAAATGTATGTGTGTTTCTCTATATTATTTTCTGAAGATAATCAGAAACACTCTTCTGATGAGAAGAGAGAGGATGCTGGAGCTCCTTTCTTCTTTTGCCTCAAGACAAGTGTCCCTCTGCATGTGAGCAGTTTATAAACTATTTCTGTGTTTGGCTATACGTCTCTTCTTAAACAGAAGTTATAGTTTAAAGCTTTGAGAATTGATTAGGATCCTTTTTTCTGTTTTGTCCTCCTGAGTAGAACATTAAATATTAATGGATTTATTTAATATTCTTCTTATTCTGAAGTTTCAAAAAAAAAAATAGCATTAATAACTTTCGTTACTAATATGACATCTAGATGACTGGAATTCAGATTTCTTATGCTCAGCACTCCGTAAGCATAAGGGAAAATGACTTACTGTCCCCTTTCATCATTAAATAACAGCTGAGGGAAAGGAAATTCTAAAAGATGAAGAATATATCTTTTATATAGATATACACACACACACACATATAAACATACACCCACACACATATACACACATACACACACACATATATACACACACATATGTACACATACACATATACAAACACATATACACTCACACGCATATACACACACATATACACACACACATACACACACACATATACACACACCCACATACACACACATACACACACATATACACAGAGTCATATATACACGCACATATATACACACATACTCATATACACACACATATACACTCACATGCATATACACACACATATAAACACACGCCCACATACACACACATATATACACACATACACATATACACTCACACGCATATACACACACATATACACACCCACCCACATACAAACACATATATACACACACTTATACACACACATATACACACACATATACACACAGACATATATACACACACATATACACTCACACGCATATACACACACATATATATACACACATACAAACACATATACACACATACACACACATATAAACACACACACATATACACATACACACACATATATACACATATACACTCACACGCAGATACACACAGATACACGCACATATACACACACCCACATACAAACACATATATACACACACATATATACACATAGACATATATACACACATACACACTCACACACATATACACACACAGACATATATACATACACATATATACACACAAACACATATACACACACACCCACATACACACACATATACACACATATGCACACACACATATACACACACACACAGATGCACACACATATATACACACAGACATATACACACATACACATATACACACACCCACATACACACAGACATATACACACATACACATATACACACACACCCACATACACACATATATACACTCACACACATACACACACACATGCACATACATATATATTCACACACATATATACACACACACATATATATCCACACACAACCCTATATACACACACACATATACACACACACTCCTACATATACACACACACATATGCGCACATATATACACACAATTATACACACAATTATACACACACCTCTATATATACACACACATCCTTATATATACACACATACACACACACATATATATATACACACACACATATATATACACACACACACACACACGTACACATACACACATATATATACACACACACACACACATATATATACACACACACACACACGTACACATACACACTCCAAAAATAGTTATTTCTATCTGTGAATTCCTGTTATGTATAATGATATCGGACTACACAACTTTTACAAATCATTGTTGAATTTACAGATGACAAGCCTGACAAATAGAAAAGATCCCAATTTATTTCATAAAGGTGAGTTTGTACTGAAAGATCGGAGGAAAAAGATAAAGCCACAGTGGGGGACAGAGCAATTTTCTGAGTAGGCGTGTGCCGGTATTGTCCCTGGCTAAGCCAGTGGCCTTTTTTAAGCACACGCAGCAAAAGAGGCTGGAGACATCCACATGTCAGTTTGTGATATTTAAAGGAATAAGATCATAAATTCTTCCACGTCCAATGCTAACAAGGTTGCACATGCCGTAAAACTAAGAATAGGACTATTTCTAGGAAGTATTGACTCCCTGATTTAAGAAATGAAAAGTTAATTTCTTGCCAGTCTTTCCTTCTGCAGACACTTTACTGAATGAATGCTGTATAGACAAAGCTTCTTTTATTCACAGGGAAGAAAGAGTGGAAGAGGGATTGACTTTATTCCTGTATACTGTACCTTCTGACTCTAAAAAGACCCATAAAAATAGAAAGAAATTAGAACATGAAGTTTGAAGATTTACATCTAATCTTTCCCTTGGAATTCAAGTAGAGTGATTGGATCCAAATGTTACGAATCTATGTATTTTCTTTGCACTATGATCTAGTTTTGATATCCAAAGCACAAACCATAATGAAATCATGAGAAAACAGAACAGAAATCCTTAACATGCTTGCGTTTTGAGAAGGCACAGATAGAAATGAAGAACTCAAGAAAAAAACCAGAAGGAGAAAAAGATCTCTGGTAAAATGCCATTTTATCCTGCTTTTCTGAACACAGTGTCAGCAACATAGCTTGGAAAGAACAAGCCGAATTGTACAGAGAGCAATATTCTAGAATCCACAATATCTTAAACTTGCTCCAAAAGCATATACAGGAGAGATTGATGGGACTGGTTGGACTCAAAGATCCAATGGGTCTCTTCCAACCTAGTGATTCTGTGATTGGTGCCTTTCATTTGAGGTTGGAGGTGTGTGTTAGGCTGTGACATCAATAATTTGATAATATTTTTTTAAATGGAGTATAATTATCATAGTAAAATCCATTTAACTTTAGGTCTTCCTTGTTTCCAAGGGTCAGAAGGAAGACTGGTAATTGAGATCTGGTAATCTGAAGATGCTATTTCATAGTCTCAGATACTCTTTCCACTCTTCCATTCATTCCTTTTACACCTTTGGGTAATCTTTTTCAATTTACTGTTGTGCTGGATTTCAGAACAATTTTTTACATCATTTGTTATTAGAGTCTCAACTGGAAATACTGTGAATACATGAATGTGACAATCACAGAGAGAGTGACTAGAATAGCAGAGGGTGAAGGTTCATTGAAAACAAAACCAGTTTTTAATCTTTGTCTTTTTTCAGATGTTCTGCTCGCTTTTGAGCATTATGGGATTTAAAAATTAATGAGTTAAAGTTTGTGCAGAGTAATTAGTGAGAAGATGAAGAGATTAGTTAAAGTTCAGGATTACTCTCTCCCTTCCGTGCAGGTTTAGATAGTGTTTATCAGTCTCTGTTTAATGATCTTCCAATAAGCAATGTCACATCTGTCATATGTTGATTCATCTCTTATCTGCATCCCCAGGGAAGAGCTGTGTGCCAGCAGCCTAGAGTCTGTCTTCCTGCAGCACATTTTCTAGAATTTTAGTTGAGGATATAAATTGCTGTTTGACAATCTAACCTATCTAAGCTCAGTCCTTTCAGGACTATTCCCCAAAACTTTTTCAAGTGTCATTCTAGGGGTATGAATTTCAAATATAGTGACATCCCAGCCTCCACAGCTAGATCCCCAATCACTGGTTTTCAACCCAGTCGAACACATTTTTGATGTCCTTCCAACCCCAAGAATATCATAGAATCATAGAAGAACCAGGTTGGAAGAGACCCATCGGATCATCGAGTCCAACCATTCCCATCAAACACTAAACCATGTCCCTGAGCACCTCGTCCACCCGTCCCTTAAACCCCTCCAAGGAAGGTGAATCAACCACCTCCCTGGGCAGCCTATTCCAATGCCCAATGACCCTTTCCGTGAAAAACTTCCTCCTGATCTCTAGCCTAAATCTCCCCTGGTGGAGCTTGAGGCCATTCCCTCTCGTCCTGTCCCCTGTCCCTTGGGAGAAGAGCCCAGGTCCCTCCTCTCCACAACCTCCTTTAAGGTAGTTGGAGAGAGCAATGAGGTCTCCTCTCAGCCTCCTCTTCTCCAGCCTAAACACCCCCAGCTCTCTCAGCCGTTCCTCATAAGGCCTGTTCTCCAGCCCCTTCACCAGCCTCGTTGCTCTTCTCTGGACTCTCTCCAGAGCCTCAACATCCTTCTTGTGGTGAGGGGGCCACAACTCAACACAGGATTTAAGGATCAGTCTCACCAGTGCTGAGTCCAGAGGGAGAATCACCTCCCTGGACCTGCTGGTCACACCGTTTCTGATCCAAGCCAGGATGCCATTGGCCTTCTTGGCCCCCTGGGCACACTGCTGGCTCATGGTCAATCGCTGTTGACCAACACCCCCAGGTCCCTCTCCTCCTGGCAGTTTTCCAGCCAGACTTCTCCCAGTCTGTAGCTCAGCTCAGGGTTGTTGTGCCCTAAGTGCAGGATGCGGCATTTGGCCGTGTTAAACCTCATCCCATTAGACTCAGCCCATGGATCCAGCCTGTTTAAGTCCCTTTGCAGAGCCTCCCTACCTTCTAACAGATCCACACTTCTACACATATTCCACACATATTGTCCTATTTTCTAAATAGACATTGAGATAGATGGAGAGTAGCCTATTTAAATACCTTTTTAGATCTATTCTGCTATCAAGGACATTCTACTAACCCCACTTTATTATGCACATCACGTGGGATTGCACTAACTGGACTTAAGTTTCAAGGTGCCTGTACCTACTCGGGAAAATCCAGCTGTACATGCAAAGCAGTTGACCTTGAGGATATCCCATCCTGTCATGTTACATTAAGCCTCCAATAGGCAGGACTCACAGTGTAGGACGTACGAAAGATCCTAGATGCCTTTGAGAGCCCTAGCAGGTAGCTGCAGAAGACATGAATATTCATAGTGTCTGGTAGGCAAATTTCAGACTGTTCACTGAAGGAATTAACTTCATTGTGTGTGGGGATCTTTCACATTCCCCTCTGGCAGGTGAGTGATTCTGCTCCCTGTGAGCTTACTGTGCAAATTATGTCAAAAGATAATCATAGAATCATAGAACAACCAGCTTGGAAGAGACCCATCGGATCATCGAGTCCAACCATCCTTATCAAAAAGATTGAGTTGTCCCAGTAACCACAAAAAGGTCTGACAATTTCCAAGCACGTTATTAGTATATAAAACAAATAGGTGTTTAGCGGTGTTTGTTTCAGCACAGACTCTAGTAACACCAGCTTACAACCTACTTAAAACATCCTTCCTCTGCATCGTCCCTTCATGCATAATACAGGCAGTATTTCTACTTTATGGAAGCTGTAATTCCCTGGCACATATCATGACAGTACAAGGGGAAAACGAGTCGAGCCTGATGCCTTCTTTTTATAAAATTAATCAGTTATAATGCGCTCACACAGATCATTTAGAGCAGCAGACCTTGAGGCAGGATTCTTGACACTGGTTTTGCCATTATGAGCAGTTTTACTTTGCTTGATTTCCTTTTGTAACAATAATAAAGTAATAGAGCCTTGCGTATATTTTTTTATATAAGTGTGTTTTAAAACATAGCAGCAAGTTCATGCTTAGTTAAGAGCCATAAAAAATTCATAATGTTAGACGTTCTAATTCAAAATACTATGATATACAGTGGTAAGAACTGCCTTTAATGATAATGAGTTCCAAAATAAAGACAGTTTTGAAGATCTTTATCTTTCTTAGTATATTTTTGAAGATCTTTATATATTTCTTTCTTTTACCTATTTATTTAGATTTATATATATATATGTACAGTGTTTAGTGTAAAAGATGATTTACAGAGCACACAAGAGGCAGAAGGTTTATTTCAGTGCTACATGTTTATGACATAAACTTAATAATATCTCCTAATCTTACTGTTCTTCTCACGATAGTTGACACTGGAGTGTGGCTGTAACTCGCTGCTGTGGGGCATCCAAAACTTTGTGTGGCCTTAATTAATTACAACTAATCTTCATTATATTCTCTGAGATGATTTGTGCATTGAGCACATTTACTTCTTATAATGTTATGTTCCGTATTATGAACCATCAACTACAAACTTGAGATCCTCGATCTCAAACTTTGAGATCTAAACTCAGAAGCAACTGTTGCCTGAACAAAGATTCATCCAGTACCTCAACCACCAAACACTAAGAGGTCTAACTGACAGAGACATAATCACCATGAGTATAACCAACTTTTTTTTATTCTATTGTCACTCAGATCCAGAGAGAAGGGTGAGATCTCATCCCTCTAATCCTCCGTTTCAGTAACATGTGATATCATTGTTAAAACTTTCCTTATTGCTGATGGGAAGTTGAGTTTAAGTTGTCAGATCGAGACAGATTTATTTTACACCCAGTCCTCAGCTGGTGCAAAATTGCAGTAAATTAGGGCAATTTATAGCTCGTGAGGATGTGCTTCCTTTCTTATGTGTCAAGAATAAGATGCTTTGCTGCAATTTCTCACACATACAAATACTTCTCTCTGGTTTTTTTTTTAAAAAAGAAACTAAAACAAAGACAAATAAAATAACAAAAAAAACCCCAACCAAAACAAAAAAGCATCCCCATGAAAATGAGGCAATGCTAATACCTTTATTCTTCCAAAACAAAAGGCTTGGGGTTATTTACACAAAGCAAAATAAATTAAAATAATCATAGAATCATAGAACAACCAGGTTGGAAGAGACCCCCTGGATCATTGAGTCCAACCATTCCTATCAAAAAAAACCCCTAATTAGAATCCTATTATACCTGTTATAGTAATTCAGAGAAAAAAAAAAAATTTCAAAGTACAATTTTTTTCTGTGCTATTGAAATTAATAGATAATGCATTTTGGCCACAAGCAGCATCGAAGTGTCCTATTCGTGTTCTGGGACTGATGCTCTTGTATTGCTGAAGTTAATCATCGTGTGATCATACGAGAAAAGTTAAGTTAGTTTTCACCAAGGAAGAAGGAAAATCACTGGTGCTGCTTATCCGTGTCTGGAGTAAATCTCCCTGAGAAAAAGTGATTTTAGTTTTGTGCCTCATGGGACAGTCTGTGCACATAACCCAAGGCAATTTTCTTGCACGTTTGGTGGAGGATGAAGAATTAAAACTGCTCTCAGTCACACTCATTAGATTTCTACAGGACAAACTTTCAGCACAATGTGACTAATGGAAGAAGAAATCTACAATTCAAAATGAGAAAGCGAGACTCTTGCTGCTTTGCTTTCCCAGGACACTTGAATTATTCATTAAAAATTATTACAGAGCAGCCCGGACTAAAAATAAAAAAAAAAACATGTGCCCCAAACCATAAAATCTCTAACATTGATAACGCACGTCTTTTGTTATTTCTTCATAAGAGGGAAGTGGCACTGAGAAGCCACTATCCAGTGAGATGATTTTCCATTCAGAGTTAATTTGTTGATCCGATAAAAGGAATTACCTTTATTATTTTGTCCATAAATTAAAAGTCCTGGTGTTACAGAGTTAAAAGGAAGCATATTAGACTCTGTGAATTATTCACAGGGAACTTTGGTGCTAGGGAAAGGCAGCAGACACAGTGAACAACAATGCTATTAATTCCTTTTCAGAGCAGCAGTCAGGAAGGTGTGTGCAGCAGTAAATGAAAAGAGGAAAAGTGCGGTAAATCTTACAGAAAATCTGATTGCAATCTCTTAGTCACAAGAGATTTTCCAATTTCCTACCACTTTCTCACCAAACCTGCCCTGAGCTCAGCTGCTCTGGGGGTTGCTCAGCTCTGTGCCTGACCCTCAGCCTTCAGATAGAATCATAGAATCCTAGAACAACCAGGTTGGAAGAGACCCATCAGATCATCGAGTCCAACCATTCCCATCAAACACTAACCCATGTCCCTCAGGACCTCATCTACCTGTGCCTTAAACACCTCCAGGGAAGGTGACTCAACCACGTCCCTGGGCAGCCTATTCCAATGCCCAATGACCCTCTGCGTGAAAAACTTCCTCCTAATCTCTAGCCTAAATCGCCCCTTGATTTACTGATGCAGGACCTATCTCATCGCATGAGGCTAGAATTGGTAATTTTTTGTACAGCATCCAGTATGTTTCACAAAGTTATTAAATATACTGAAGATGAAAGGGAAACACCTGCAGTCTGGCCTAGAGTATTTCTAAAGCATAATATTTATATCTGCAAACACACACAAAGGATATTTTAAATTCCCTAAGCTTGATTCATCCAACATCAATGGTTCAAAATGCCTCTTTCAGTAACCCCAAACTAATGCATTCAAATTTCTTTTAGTGTTCTGTGATAGAAGCATAGAATCACCAGGTTAGAAGAGACCTATCGGATCATCAAGTCCAACCATTCCCATCAAACACTAACCCATGTCCCTCAGCACCTCGTCCTCTCGTCCTTTGAACACCTCCAGGGAAGGTGAATCAACCACCTCCCTGGGCAGCCTCTTCCAATGCCCAATCACCATTTCGGTGAAATATTTTTTCCTTATGTCCAGCCTGACCCTCCCCTGGTGGAGCTTGAGGCCATTCCCTCTTGTCTGTCCCTTGTCCCTTGGGAGAAGAGCCCAGCTCCCTCCTCTCCACAACCTCCTCTCAGGTAGTTGCAGAGAGCAATGAGGTCTCCCCTCAGCCTCCTCTTCTCCAGGATAAACACCCCCAGCTCTCTCAGCCTCTCTAAGACTTGTTCCTCACTAAAATACCCACTTGATACTCACTAATATAAATATCCTATAATTTTATCAACCTCCTAACTGTGAGTGGCTACTGCAAGAGCTATTATTTTATAATATCTGATTCCCAACTTTCAAATACCTTGAAGATATTGAACTGAGAGGCAAATAAACTCTGCTGAATGGTAGAGGACAGATGGGTAGGATTGGCCCTAAGAGTTGGTAACTCTGGGCACTTCCCAGCAAAGAGACACTGTCATTGGAATAATTTAGCCATTCATTCAATGGAACTTATTTTAACTCTTGGCTTGAAGTCTGTGTGGTCTCAGGCAGCTTATAGAGCAGTGTTGTTAATGAGCTACTTACTGCTTTTTCACCTGGGGCTTCTCTCTCTAAAAAGATCCTCTCTGCTGTTTGCCTTGCAGCAGAACAAAGGATTTGCTGTTGGCAGCAATTAAGAGGTTTGAATACCATTTACATTTCTTTATCGTTAAGGTCAGTGATACAGTAGCACAAGGCAGTTTAAATTTAAATACTCCATTGATTCATTATTCTAAAGGCACATTCACTTCAATCAGAAAGTAGGTGACACCTACGGTCACATCTGGCTTCTGGTCTCAGGATGAAATTCTGCGTCTGATCTTCTTCTGTTAGTTTAGACTAAAAATAATCTTCTATGTGGAGACTTTATCCTTGGCATGAGTTTTCTGTACAGTTCTGACCACATATGAGTTATGTGATGGAGGAAGCCAGTTCCCACTAATAAATCTGGACTACAGGCTGTGGCTTATGTGCTTTGCAGCCTAGGTAAAGCTTTCACTCCTCCACTAAAAGAATATAATAGGATTCTCTAAGTTGCAGAACCCAAGGAGCTCCAAATTTAGCCTCAGGTCAGGTGGAAAACAGGACCCAAGCACATACACAAACTGCTACTGCAGCATCTTTCATGTACTTCTTCTCAGTTCTCACTGTGTGAGGAGGCATCATGGGCTAGGAGCAGATATTTTAATTCCCTTCCAACCGCAGATATTGGCCTCAAGCTTCACCAGGGGAGATTTAGGCTGGAGATTAGGAAAAAGTTTTTCACAGCAAGGGTCATTGGGCATTGGAACAGGCTGCCCAGGTAGGGGGTTGATTCACCTTCCCTGGAGGTGTTTAAGGGACGGGTGGATGAGGTGCTGAGGGACATGGGTTAGTGTTTGATAAGAATGGTTGGACTCGATGATCCGATGGGTCTCTTCCAACCTGCTTGTTTTATGATTCTATGAGTCCAAGATCAGGGGAGGAGAATCAGACTATTTCTGGGCTCTGCATGGGGGAAATTAAGCCAAGCTGGTTAAAAACTTTGCAGACAGGGCATTCCAGCATTTAAAACATGAAGATCTGTACTTATATTAAATGCTCCAAATTAACCTTTTGGACTTGATCAGTTGAAGAAATGTGCCTGATGTTTACAGCTGTAATTTTCTGTACTTTTCTGAGATAAATTTCTGGACTTGATGGTGCTTGATTCCCCTTCCCTGGAGGGGTTTAAGGCACAGGTGGCTGATGTCCTGAGGGACATGGTTTAGTGTTTGATAGGAATGGTTGGACTCGATGATCCAACCTGGTTGTTCTATGATTCTATGACTTCTGAATGGAACATGTAGAATAAAATTTTATCATTTCAGAGAAAAACTTACATTCGGTCTCTACCCTGAACAAGAAAAAATATTTTCTATTGAACGTTTACTTTCTTGTTTGAAACCTAACTTCAACCCAAAACACATCTGTTCAAAGATAAATCAAACATGCAGCAGCAGCTTGTGTTCAAACGAAAACACATTTTTTTAATTTTTTTTTTTTCTTTTTACCCAGACTTCGGGATCTTCAAGGTTTTAAGGCCTCAGTATTTAAAATAACTTCAAGACTGTGATATCTACAGGCAAACCTTATGGTGTTTTTCTTCTCTGTACTTTTTTCTTCTCTTTTTTTATATTTTTTTTTTGTTACCTAGTCTTTTTAGCCTAGCAGTAGGCACACTTATTTTGGAAAAACTGCTCTAGCTAAGTTGGATTTTTAAAGGAGACAGCGACTTTGGGGAAGCCGAGTCAGTGATGATTAAAGTTTAGTGGTCACTAGTAGTCGGGTAAGTCATGATGTGCACGGAGCGTTGCCTGAAGCCTGCTGGTAGGATCAAAGCTGTGGAAGAGCTGTGTGGAGGCTTCAGGAGACTAAAATTGGAAAGGTCTGTGACCTCGATGCTAGAGGTGTCCAGGTCAAAAAAAATGTGGTTGAAGATACTTATTTCCAGCCCCAAAAGACAAGTTTTTATAAGTCTTGTGTTGGAAGGAAAGCATCACCATCTGGTAATGAGAAAAAAATAAGTTATACTTTACACCTCAGGAAATAGAGAAATATGGAATTGTATTGAAGTGCAATGGGAGAGTCGGACTGGGGAAAAGCACGAGTGCTGCTGCCTTCACAAGCTCCGCAGCTCACGTGTTGTGTGCTCTTGGCAAGACAGAAAACATCAGGTTGTGCTTCTCAACAATGCTATGATTTCTTCATAATTTATAATTTCATCTTGCAGCCTTGAGGACTATTCACTGATTTGACTCTAAGTTATTAAAAGCGCTTACTAATTATGCCGTTTCCACTACACATGCAACTCCTTGGCACAGCCATGACTCAAAGATCACTTACATGTTAAATACTCTGAAGCACATGCCAGGAGAGCTTTAGGCTGGACATTAGGAAAAAATTATTTACAGAAAGAGTCATTGGGCAGTGACAGAGGCTGCCCAGGGAGGGGGTTGAGTCACCTTCCCTGGAGGGTTTAAGGGACGGGTGGACGAGGTGCTGAGGGACATGGGTTAGTGTTTGATGGGAATGGTTGGACTCGATGATCCGGTGGGTCTCTTCCAACCTGGTGATTCTATGATCTTTTGCCACTTTAGGACATCACATTGTTATCAGTTGGAGATGTAAGAATAAACTTCCCATACAATAGACCTCTGCGTCCTTAACCTGCTCACTGGTAGGTGGTCGTGAGGGTTAGAAAGGGCCTCAAGGCTGTGTAAGTGCTGCTCAGCAAGAACAAAAACATTGTTGTACTATCAACACTGTTTCCAGAACAAATTCAAAACAAAGCCCCATCCAAACCACTACAAAGAAATTGAACTGGGTCGTAGCTAAAATGAGTGGAAGCAGCCGCTGTTGAAATGAAGCTCTATTCCATGAGAGAGGGAGCACTATTTGAATGCAATTTTGAATTTGTTTGTGGTCTCTGATTATACTGATTATTCCAGCAAACACAAGCGCAAGGAGACAGTAATAATTCAGTGAGTGTTAACCAAACAGCAACAGCTTTCCACAGCACGAGGCAGTTAGTTCTCTACCGAGATGCTTTAAGTCCCAGAGGTTGTCCCTATGCTTTTATCAGACTGAAATTTAAACAACCCACAAGGTTTGTGTTGGTTTTCTTCAACCACATAACGATTCATGTGCACCAGCTCTACCACCAGGCTGGCCTAAATGACACCATTTGTCTCACTTAATTAGGAAACCCACCTGGTCCTAAATGCTATGAAGCAAATCTGAGAAGAGGCACAAAGAGGAGGACATGTGAGATTTGATGACATTGTACGAAGAAATCACTCTTTGATTTTTTTTCTCCTGGAACCAGAAAGCAAGTCTAAAAGATAGATGTGTTGCCTTTTACGTCATTAACTTTAATCTAGGATCAGAATAATAAAATGTTTAGTGCAGAAGGAAACCGTTTTCCAGAAGAACCAAGGGTACTACAGCAATGAAAAACTTAATGAACAATTTTTCTAAATTTTAGAGAAGACGTAAGACTGTCTGCACTAAAGGTCTAGAAGCACCCTGGGGCTGCCGGAAGGAAATGTGGAGAGAGTGAATTAGGAAATGTGGAGAGAATGAATTAGGAAATGTGCTGTGGGAGGAAAAAACAGTCACTAGATAGTGATGAAAGTTTAGAGTGAAGAGCAGAGGCACTGACGCCTTTAGCACTGGGTTGGAGGGCTAAGTCACGTTGAGAAATTCAACTGCCCAGAGAAGGGATTGAGTCCCCTTCCCTGCAGGGGTTTAAGGGACGGGTGGACGAGGTGCTGAGGGACATGAGTTAGTGTTTGATAGGAATGGTTGGACTCGATGACCCGGTGGGTCTCTTCCAACCTGGTGATTCTACGGTCATACGTCTTTGCACTCAGCAATAAAAGCTCAGAGAAAGGAGGAAGAAAGGAGTGGATGCTTGTGATTGTGGTGTTTGTCTCCCAGATTTACTAGGAATAGTCAAAGACTCCAGGCTTCACATACTTTTTCCAGTCACCTTAAAAACCATGTACTTCTTATGAAATGAAAAACCATTTGCCAATACTATTGTTGTCCTATTTATATATAGAAGTAAACCCCAAAGAGACCTTAGCTTGCAGTTGGAATGCTCTTTTCCAACTCTCTTACCCACATTTAGTCTACAGACTGGTTTCTTAAATCATCTTACTTGCATAAGATCCCAGGAAGTACAGGTGAGGTGTAAAAAACAATCATTGGATTAGGGGAGATGTATGTTCCGGTTTTTACAGCAGTGCTGACATAATTAAATATTATTTATTCAACTTATGTGAAATCTTTCGCTGCAAGCAAAACCTCTATACCGTCCATGTGCTCAGGCAGACAGTCCAAGTCCTTTACTAACGATTATTTTACCAGGGTGATGGGTGGCATGGGGTATTTATTACTTCTTACCTTAAATACAGATGAAATTAAGTTACACCATTTTAAAGCTGGACAGATGAAGTATTTCGTATGTGTTTCGCACAACACTCAACCTACCTGTGCTGCTGAATTCTGTGTGAGGACATAGCTGGCATCCTGGGTTATCTTTCAATAAGAGGGAGGGATAAGTCATGTTGAGAAATTCATAGAATCATGGAACAATCAGGTTGGAAGAGACCCACTGGATCATCAAGTCCAACCATTCCTATCAAAATTCAACTGCTTAAGGACCACTGTGCAAGCACTCTCAGACACAGAAACATCACAGAAGGATTTTTATCTTGGTAAGATTGGACACTGACCTACAGGTAACTAAGGGGACTGAGCTCTGTCTGACCTGTGGAAATTCCCATCTGAAGCAGTTAAAGGGAAGAAGAAAAGTCTCCAGAACACTATGAATTTAAACTTTATTTTCAGAGACACTGTGAGTTTTCGTTCCTGGTGAGCGGGATGTGCGTTTCACCGGCACTGTCCGATCCATGCATACGAACCCTCTGCAGTGTTGCTTTTAACTTAGTTTTCCTCGCAGCTTGAACCCCAGAGAATAAATTAGAGAAAATTTAAGTAGGTGAACATCATTATTGAGATGACTGTCGGGTGGTCAAGCTGAGGTGCCTGCAAAAGGAGCATGAGGAAAGAATAAACTTCATGAACTAAGAAAACATGTGCTTTCCCAAGCAGAAAAATATTTCTCAGTGAAATACCTATTTGTGTTCACTGCCTCTGATGATCAGTGTAAACCTAATGTGTACTTCAGTGCAATGACTCTTCCATTAAGGCACAGCCGATCGACTTGAGATGAATTCCCACATGTGGGAAATGAAACCACCTACAGGGGCAAGAAAGAAGAATTGGGAAAAATTTTATTATGCCTCTAGGAAGGACTGGATGTATTTAGGGCTCTCTTGGTATAGAAGGGAGATTATGGTTCAGATTCTTTCAGGTAGAAGTGGAAAATCAAAATACATCTCCTAAGTTTTAAGCACCATTCACCATTCAGGTTAAAGAATCAATTTCTCTTTGAACTTTTCTCTGAATTTTTTTTGTTGCATTTTTGCAATTTTCGCTACTTGATGAATTAAGTTTTAATTTTTATACTTCTTAGAGCATTTTGACTAAACTATTGTTCGTTAAAACCACCCTCTTTGTTTTTGGCTTGAAAGTTTGTGGATTGATGAAGGGATGGGGAGAAACATATTGCTATGGGGAAAAAAAGAAAATTCAAAATCCAGAGTTTTCGTGGTAAAAACATGGTAAATTCAGCAGTCATCTCGCAGTTTTGAAGTGTGTGGTTTGAATAATACTTGAAATACTGGATGAAATCTTGGTCTTTTATAATGTCTTATAGGATAATGTTTTCTAGTTTTGTTTGCTCATAACCCCTCACCCAGTATTTCTTTTTTATTCTTAACAAATACTCAGTAGGTAAATGCTCCATTCATTTTATTTGACTACTTAGGAGATGAATCCTGTCATCTTTCTCTGCACAGTATGAGATATTTATGATTTATAACAACGGAAATAAATGGATGCAGTGAGGGTAAAGGAGGAGCGTGGAAAAAAGTGATAGGAGTGTTTGGACTCGATGATCCGATGGGTCTCTTCCAACCTGGTTGTTCTATGATTCTATGATTATGATTCTAAGTGAAAGCAAAAAAAAAAAAAATAAAGGTGGGACTATGCTTTTACTTTTTATTGAAACAACACGGGCTGTGAAATCACATATTGCAACGTGAATTTCAATCAAATTTCTTGAGAGGAAGTGGCTCCTTTAAAACACTGAAAGGCTGAAGGAGTTTATTCAGGTGCCAGTGTCTGATCTTATTTATGAGAGAGTTCCAATTGACTGAATTATTAAATTGAAACACCCAGAGCAAACATTTGACTAAGAATATGTATCCGTGTAGTCTTTCTACTTCCAAGAACAAAAACCTTATTTTTCAAGCTGGAGAGAGATAAAAATATTTGTTACCAGGGAAATTTCAGGAGGCAGAGAGGAGATTGAACCTACTGAACTTGTATGTGCATCAAACCCAAAGATTAAAGTGGAAGTTGCTTTCAGACTTTGAATCGTCTCTGGAAGAAATCAAACACAAACGGAGTCAAAGTGGGTTAGCACCAATTTAATGGAATTCCAGATATTGTAAATTTGTTGTTAAAAGCCTAGGTAGGTCAACGGTGCTGAAACATTTGTGGATGAAACGAGCTAGAGAAATGTGCCTCTTTTACAACTTGGGGCTGTTAAATAATCATTCTCATGTACTTATCAGGGAACCACACTGCTTTGGCTCTTTGTGAAGTCTCTGTGAATGGACTAACATTTTTTTGAACTGGGTAATGAGTGCAGAATGCTGGCTTGACTGCTGAAAAAACGCTCTCCGGCTTGTTTGGCAGAGATTCTTTACCAGCTCTTGACTACTCAAAACCTCAGTCTGTTTTAACCGAGGATTTTGGACCAGGTGGGTTTCCTAATTAAGTGAGACAAATGATGACTCGATGATCAGACGGGTCTCTTTCAACCTGGTTGTTCCATGATTCTATGATTCTAAAAGGTGTCATTTAGACCAGCCTGGTGGTAGAGCTGGTGCACATGAATCGTTATGTGGTTGAAGAAAACCAACACAAACCTTGTGGGTTGTTTAAATTTCAGTCTGATAAAAGCATAGGGACAACCTCTGGGACTTAAAGCATCTCGGTAGAGAACTAACTGCCTCGTGCTGTGGAAAGCTGTTGCTGTTTGGTTAACACTCACTGAATTATTACTGTCTCCTTGCGCTTGTGTTTGCTGGAATAATCAGTATAATCAGAGATCACAAACGAATTCAAAATTGCATTCAAATAGTGCTCCCTCTCTCAGGGAATAGAACTTCATTCTAACAGTGGTTGCTTGTACTCGTTTTAGCTACGACCCAGTTCAATTTCCTTGTAGTGGCTTGGATGGGGCTGTGCTTTGAATTCCTTCTGGAAACAGTGTTGATAGTACAACAATGTTTTTGTTCTTGCTGAGCAGCACTTACACAGCCTTGAGGTTCTTTCTAACCCTCACGACCACCTACCAGTGAGCAGGTTAAGGACACAGAGGTCTATTGTATGGGAAGTTTATTCTTACATCTCCAACTGATAACAATGTGATGACCTAAAGTGGCAAAAGATCATAGAATCACCAGGTTGGACGAAACCCACCGGATCATCGAGTCCAACCATTCCCATCAAACACTAAACCATGTCCCTCAACACCTCGTCCACCCATGTTGCCTCCTGTCTCTCACAGGACAGCACTTAATAAATGGTTAGGATTCTCCAATTATTTCGTCACAAAATTTGATAGGAATGGTTGGACTAGATGATCGTATGGGTCCCTTCCAACCTGGTTGTTCTATGATTCTGTGAAAAATATCATATACAAATTCAGCCTGGGAAGCACCAGCTTGTATTTAGTGAATCAAAGACAAAGGTATTTCTGCATTAAATACTTCTTGTAACACTGGAATATCAGTAGTTTCAGAGAGTTTTTTACGCACAGCCAGAGATGGAGGGCTGAGCAATAATTCAGCTTTAAGGTGATAAATATGTGAGTAACTGTTGAATGGTTGGAGTCCAAAAGCAAGTGCTGTGTAGCCTGTGCCTGTGCAATAGGATGTGTGTGCCCTTTGTAACCATTACTTCTTAGATACAGCAGTGTAGTTTTCTGTGATCAATAAGCAAGTTTATAATCCTTTGGAGGGCTCAGGATTCCTTCCATCTCATTAACTTATAGTTCACAGATCCCTCTTGTGTCTCTTGAAGATGACCACAATGTGGTTTTAGTCCCTGCAGAGCTGGAGTACAAAATATTACTGAGAAAGAAGAAAATATTAAGAATGGGATCATGCAAAAGTTGCCTTTGGATTATTACCTTGAGCTGCTTTTGAGTGAACCTTAACAATTGTGATTGATAGGAATGGTTGGACTCTATGATCCAGTGGGTCTCTTCCAACCTGGTTACTCTGTGATTCTATGATATGCTGAGGGGACGAATTGTCACTAGATATAGAGGAAAATTTGCCATCAAACATGACTCAAAAAGCCTTACTCAGGCTCTCAAGTGTGTTTTACATTAAAGAAACACTTATATTGAATTAGCTTATAGTGAAAGGAGCCTTAAGAACTAGAATTCCGCAACCTCAGGCTCTCTGTCCCACAAAGCTTGATGCTGCCACCATCCAACAATAACTCTATGAGGCAAAGATGTTTTTTCACTGGAAGTAATGAGGGCTTTAATTTGGGAAAATAATAAGGTAAACTCCATTTATTTTATGTTTTGGCTCTAAATCACACAGTTCCACCCTGCCCAAATCCCCCCATCTATAGGAGAACCATAATAACTCCTTTTGTCTCTTCCCTTCCACTCACTAACCCTCCAATTCAGACTATGAGGACCTTGGGCTGCTTGAATACACAAAATTGAACACTACAGGTAGTAATAATGGTATTTACACACAGAATTGCCTCGAGTGCTGGCTTTGTGTGACTGCTTTGTAAAACATACTTAGCGCAGAACTGGTTTTCATAATGGATGACTCCATGATATATTTTTGGCCTTCTTACCAAGGCATTGAGGCTACCAATGGCTGTGAATTCCCCTGTTGGACTGTTTCTTTTCAGCTGTATAGTTTGCACTGTTTCTAATAATCTGGACTCTCTGTAAAGAAAATACAGGCACAGAGCACTAGGAAGAGTCATGTCATAGTGTTCAACATCATCATTATCTGTTCAACTATCTCTAAAGCTTATTTCTACTACTTCTATGCTCACCCGATATCTTTTGCTCCTAAAATTCGAGAGAGCTTACCTTTTGCCTACCTCATTGTGCTACTTTTTTATAAATAGAGCAGCACAAAACAACTCGAATAATTCTTTTTGCTGTGTCTTTTTCTATTTCCTTCGTCTAATAAGAATTTTAAGTTAGGATTTTTTTTAGCTGGTGAAGGGGCTGGAGAACAAGTCTTATGAGGAACAAGCTGAGAGAGCTGGGGGTGTTTATCCTGGAGAAGAGGAGGCTGAGGGGAGACCTCATTGCTCTCTGCAATTCCCTGAAAGGAGGTTGTGGAGAGGAGGGAGCTGGGCTCTTCTCCCAAGGGACAGGGGACAGGACAAGAGGGAATGGCCTCAAGCTCCACCAGGGGAGGTTCAGGATGGACATTAAGAAAAAGTTTTTCCCAGAAAGAGTCATTGGGCATTGGAATAGGCTGCCCAGGGAGGGGATTGATTCCCCTTCCCTGGATGTGTTTAAGGGACAGGTGGACGAGGTGCTGAGGAACATGGGTTAGTGTTTGATAGGAATGTTTGGACTTGATGATCCGATGGGTCTCTTCCAACCTGGTTGTTCTATGATTCTATGATTTTGGAACAGTGTAAGTGAAAGAGAGAGAAATTCTCCTGCCTGAACCATCTGAAATTAGTAGATATCACCGTGAATACAGAAATACCTTCTTAGGCAGAGTTTCTCTTCATGGCCAAGATCTTACACACTGTTTCAGCTACTGCAGTTCAATCAAGCAGAGGTTTGCACATCCATACTCATATATGGGAGATCAGATTAACGCTCTGTTCTGTTTGCAGCCTTTATTGATAAAGCAGTTGCTCAGGGCCCAGCAGTTCCAGGATGCAATAGTGTGTTTTATCACTTGAACTAATCAGAATGTATTTTCTTGGCACTGAAGTATTTGCACATCGTGTTGAACATATCGGTTATGAGGCTGCACATCTCAAGCAAAAGGCTGTTAACACTTTTTCACACAGAGGGTCATTGGGCATTGGAACAGGCTGCCCAGGGAGGGGGTTGATTCACCTTCCCTGGAGGGGTTTAAGGCACAGGTAGATGAGGTGCTGAGGGACATGGGTTAGTGTTTGATGGGAGTGGTTGGACTCAATGATCCGGTGGGTCTCTTCCAACCTGGTTGTTCTATGATTCTATGATTCTGTTCTTTCATACTATCCAAACGGTAAAAGAGGAATGTCTGCAGGATCCGAGCTGCCTGCACACAGAAATTGTGTTTGGGATTTGGAAAATGTCACCAGATTGGAATCTCTAGCTTCTGCCTTGAAAGTTTTAGGTGATGTAGATGTGAAAACAACCAGTCTCAACCCGGTCAGAGGTTTTGCCTGTTGCATAACACATTATAATTGCTTTGGGATGGAAAGAATAAAAAGAAAACAGTGAGAAACTTCACATTGTAATGATTAGGGACACTAGAGAACAACACAAAACCCTCTCTACTAAACAATATGTGTTATTTACCTAAAATTGAATGGTTCCGACAGTGGTTCCAACAAGAAAGGGAAGTCACTCATGCTGGAATAATTAGTATCCTAGTCAGCCAGGAATTTACATCTTTGGTGTGAACAAACTCCAAATAATTTAAAGACTCTTGATCTAACAGACTCGGGTGGAATATTTCTAATGTACTACCCGAGAGCTCTAACAATGCCTCAGATGCTTAGTGTGTAAGTTTGATATTTTTCCATTTGTTTCACTTTGATAGGACTTGATTTGATCCTATTTCAGAATTACACGAGTTCTTAAATCATAAAAAAAAAAATGCAGAATGGAAAATGAAGCTTTGCTCGTTATAATTACATTAAAACCACTGTGACATTGACCAAATTCTACTCTTAACTCAAGTCTGATTCCCTGGACAAGAGGACAAGAGTCAGACACCAATTTGGCTTCTGCCTCGTTTGACTCTTTCTTTTGTCCTACTCATTTCCTCTAACTAACTTTTATGTTTGTTCAGTGCCCCTTGAAATTCTGTGGGCAAATTTGTTCTTTAAGTAGAACGAAATCACTTCTATTATTTTCATTATAAATTCCAGCCATTTCCTCTTCGCCCAACGAGGATCACTTTCCTACTTATTTTGCAAAGACAAAACTGCTCCTCTGTGGGGAAAAAAAAAAAAAACTGATCAAAATGGGAAAGACAGTCTTTGGTTGAAAGAAAAGGTTGTTCAGTTTTAAATTCTTTCTAAAGGACATCTCACTTGAACTTTGGCTATTTAAAAAACCACTCAGCTGGTCTCTCAGCTATGTCCTTATTACCTCATTGACTTTAATAGCATTCCTGTAGATATAACGAGGAATCAGATCAGGCCTGAGGCATACAGATTAGCAGAGGTCATTCTTTTCAGTGAAATATCAGTGTTCATTCCTCTAAGCTACATGAAAAAAAAAAAAAAAAAAACCCAAACATCGAAGAGACTTAAAAATTATTAATCCAGTTTTGTTGATAAGCAAGACTCTTCAAATAATAACATTCTGCTTTGGAGAGACTCCTTTCATCTTGCTCTGCTCGTGAGTTTGCAGTCGTGGTGGACCATCTGCTAACTGGGAAATCCCTCTCCTGTTTGCAGCAAACTACAAATTCATAGAATCATAGAATAATCAGGTTGGAAGAGACCCACTGGATCACCGAGCCCAACCATTCCCATCAAATTCTACTGGTGTTCATGAAATAAAATAACTTTACTTAGGGAGACCACTAAAACTTCATGTAACATTTCAAAATAGCTTAAATTAATAAATCAAGCAGCACAAGTCTTTTCATATTTTTTCTCCAAGAATCTCAGATCACCCTCTATGAATGAATTGCCATTTAAAGTGCATGTGTGAAGACGTCATGTGTCCTGTGCCTCTCACAAACAGGGGAGGTGGGAGCCAGGTTAATATAAAGAACCTTTCAGTATTAAATTAAATTAGTATTAAATCAAATCATCTCAGTATTAAATTAAATACTTCAGTATTATATTTCAGTATTATTTGGACTCGATGATCCGATGGGTCCCTCCCAACCTGGTCGTTCTATGATTCTATGATTAATATTTTCATTTCTCTCTGGGACACGAAACCTTTCCAGACTGAAATGCCATTTTCTTAACCTTTCTCAGGTCCCACCAAAGTAATAACTTCACAGGCTCAAACGTATCTCAAAGCTTAGGACTTCAAATAAAGTTCTAATAGGCTCCTCAGTTCTGGTTCTCACCTGAATGCAGCATCATTGGACTAGAAGATCCCATGGGTCCCTTCCAACCTGGTTGTTCTATGATTCTATGATCTCTTTGGAGGAAAAAGCCACAGATTCATGTTTAACAAGTGCTCTTTCTCTATTGAACATGGTTGCACAGACTTGATGGGTATTCGAATTCTGTTGCATCTGAAAAAGTTAAATAAACACACAAATATTAATCATGAAGCAATAGTTGTAATCAGAAATTACCAGACCTTTCCTCTATAGAAAGCCAACTAACTCTCTGAATAAACTAATAAGTCTAACAAATAGGCTGCCCAGGGAGGTGGTTGATTCCCCTTCCCTGGAGGTGTTTAAGGGACGGGTGGATGAGGTGCTGAGGGACATGGGTTAGTGTTTGATAGGAATGGTTGGACTCAATGATCCGATGGGTCTCTTCCAACCTCGTTGTTCTATGATTCTATAAATTGACATCCTGTATGATCCTGCAAACTGAGTGTTTATTTCTGTGGTAAAAGACAATTATTTGAGATAGGGTGACCTCATTTAAAAAACTAAATAAACATTGCCTGACTATACTAATAGAATTATGTTATCTTACACTAATTTGGAAAAAAAAAAAAACCCCAAATGCTTCCTGAGTGACAGTGCCGCTGTCTTCTCTCGTTGCCTTCAAAGAATTAAATTATAACTTTTCTTATAATTACTTGGTACATTACGTTTGTATATGAGAGAGCTGGGGTTGTTTAGCTTAGAGAAGAGGAGGCTGAGAGGAGATCTCATTGCTCTCTACAACTGCCTGAAAGGAGGTTGTAGAGAGGAGGGAGCTGGGCTCTTCTCCCAAGGGACAGGGGACAGGACAAGAGGGAATGGCCTCAAGCTCCACCAGGGGAGATTTAGGCTGGAGATTAGGAGGAAGTTTTTCACAGAAAGAGTCATTGGGCATTGGAACAGGCTGCCCAGGGAGGTGGTTGATTCCCCTGCCCTGGAGGTGTTTAAGGCACATGTGGATGAGGTCCTGAGGGATGTGGTTTAGTGTTTGATAGGAATGGTTGGACTGGATAATCTGACGGGTCTCTTCCAACCTGGTTGTTCTATGATTCTATGTCATACACTTTTTACTCATTCCCATTTTCTTTCTTTAGGACACGCACAGGATCTAGTCTTAGTATGGGAAGCTGGCAAAGCGTTAATGTAAAGATTAATTTTGAGGATGGTGCACGATAGGACCCTCAGGGCCATGTTCCTGAGGGACATGGTTTAGTGTTTGATGGGAATGGTTGGACTCGATGATCCGATGGGTCTCTTCCAACCTGGTTGTTCTATGATTCTATGATTTTATGATACTTTATAGATGGTTAAGCAATGTCTTATCATAGTAGAGGGATCAGTTTGCCTTGTGTAAAATCTTACATCTTTGTACTCTCAGATAAAATCCCTATCAGCTTTTTACACTGCATTTAAAAAGGACTTTTCTGCTATATAAACTTCTGCCTTTATTTAATTTTCTTTAAAATTGTTACAGAAGTAGAATGCAATACCAAGTTGGACACCTAACAAATCAAACACCATTGTATAGTGTCACACTCGTTTCGTACTTTGAAGCTGTAACTTGATTTAATGTCATTAGATGAAAGCTTGTCCCATTGTTGAGCTGATGCATTTAACGCAGAAGGAGACGAGGAACAATGGGTAAGGAATGTTTGACAGCCACGTTCTGCATCCCATGGATAAGATTTGCATAAGTGTGGGAGTCACAAAAGTCGTGCAGAGGACCAAAAACTAAATAAATGCAGTCTTAAAATATAAAGCTCTACATAAACTATTAATATTGGAAATGGAATTTTGACATTTATTATTTAAAGGCTTCTGTTGGAAGTGTCCTTAAAATTCCTTCCCTACTGCACATTTACAAAATGCAACTGTACAACTTCACTGCAAACTTTCCTCCTGATGGATTGGTACCTGCTGGAGGAATTTTCACCACCTTAATGGTTGGACTTGATGATCCAATGGGTTCCTTCAAAACCTGGTTGTTCTATGATTCTATAATGCCAAATTACAAAAGCTCTTCTAAAGAAGCAATATAGATTTCAGAAGGCAATTTAAATTCGTCTGACCTGTTAACGACTGTTCCCAAGAAAAGCTCCTTCAGTCAGAAACAGATGACAAGAGAAACGGTCCATTTGGAATTAATATCAAGTTTTGCCTCTTTTTAATTCCTTCAGAGGAATCTCGGAGAGCGAAAAGGTCAGACAAGGCCCCACAATTTCATTGCTCTGCCTCACCAGCATCACTGTCAAAGAAACTGCAGCAACCTGCAGTTAACTTGCGTGTGAACACATTCCAAACTTAATTTGCAAGTTTTGGAAGTTAGGGTGGCTTGAGTGACATCACAATGGGAGGTAATACCATTGCATATATCTAGATATAAGGAAAAAATTTTTCACAGAAAGGGTCACTGGGCACTGGCAGAGTCTGCCCAGGGAGGGGCTTGATTCACCTTCCCTGGAGGTGTTTAAGGTGCAGGTGGATGAGGTGCTGAGGGACAGGGGTTAGTGTTTGATGGGAATGGTTGGACTCGATGATCCAGTGGATCTCTTCCAACCTGGTTGTTCTATGATTCTATTCTGCTTGGTACTAGAGAAAAATTTTATTACTTACGCAATGGGTTTCCCAAAGTTTGTTTTACAAGATGAAGAATACAAAGACCCATCAGAACTGATACTAGTTTTACACCAATGGGAATGGTTGGACTCGGTGATCTGGCAAGTCTCTTCCAACCTGGTGAGTCTATGATTCTATGCTTCTAAGTTACAGATATTTAGCAAATTATCAGTTAAGGTGTGAAACAGATAACACTAGATCAGCATAGTTAGGGTATCACCCATAACCACATCATCATTCTATGATTCTGTTCTATATAATAATGTAATGTAATGTAATGTAATGTAATGTAATGTAATGTAATGTAATGTAATGTAATGTAATGTAATATAATATAATATAATATAATATAATATAATATAATATAATATAATATAATATAATGTAATCATTCTATGATTCTATTGTATTCTATGATCATACACTTTTTACCTCACTGTGTACACCATAGTAAAGAAAAACCAGTGAATTCTCTTTAAAAGTCAATTTTGTTTCCATGGTTCAAATAATGTCTTCTCTAGCCCAAGTGTATATATATTGGGCAAAGCAAAATCTCCAAGAAAGACACAAATCTGAAAGGGGGAGAAAAAATATGTAACAGACTTATAAAATTACTAGAGAAAATCAAGATTTATTACAGTAACTCAAATCATTTCCCAGCTTAGGAATATTCATACATGTGGGGATTTTTATTCACTGGAGTTGTTGTTTGCCTTTAAACTCCCCTGAATGATAAACGATGTGCTAGAGGAAACGTTAGATTATTCATCATACCTCTATTCTATAGCTTGTGCTTAAGACTGAACTTTTTCAAATTAGGGTTTACGCTGAGCGCACAGAGAGGAGGGAAAGTTTTGACTTTTTCAAGAAATC
Organism: Coccyzus lansbergi; assembly: GCA_033558105.1. NCBI lineage: Eukaryota > Metazoa > Chordata > Aves > Cuculiformes > Coccyzidae > Coccyzus > Coccyzus lansbergi. The sequence goes on along the minus strand of JAUMJK010000409.1, from coordinate 300,565 downwards.
ATATGTTTAATTAACTTTAAATATGCCAAAACAGAATCATTAGTTAGATTATCATGCCTCCTACTACGATCGGTATTTCAATATGAAAAATTTGTGTTTCTTTGTTTCTCTCAGTGCAGCCTCTTTAAAAATTAACTCTCCCCTCAGTAAGATTTTTATTAATAGTGTGAAATAGTGTCGTTTTTGGGAAAAAAAGACAACAATTTATTGAGACTTTTATGCTTGCATGAGCTGTAAGTGTCAAAGTGCCTGCAGCAGGGGGTCCTGCCGGAGCAGCTGTTGTGGGGAGGGACCAGGGCTCCCTCGTGGTTTTATCTCGGAGTAAACGTAAAACACCACACAGCAGCTGCGAAAATAATGAGAAACCTCACAAACACAAAGAATCATAGAATCATAGAATCACCAGGTACTGGTGATTGCTCTCTGCAACTCCCTGAAAGGAGGTTGTGGGCTCTTCTCCCAAGTGACAGGGGACAGGATGAGAGGGAATGGCCTCAAGCTCCACCAGGGGAGATTTAGGCTGGAGATTAGGAGGAAGTTTTTCCCAGAAAGGGTCATTGGGCATTGGAATAGGCTGCCCAGGGAGGTGGTTGAGTCACCTTCCCTGGAGGGGTTTAAGGGACTGGTGGATGAGGTGCTGAGGGACATGGGTTAGTGTTTGACAGGAATGGTTGGACTCGATGATCCGATGGGTCTCTTCCAACCTGGTTGTTCTATGATTCTATGATTCTTATTCACAGGTTCCACTTTGAATTCCTGAATCTTCCTGAGGAATGTTAACTTCCAAATCTGAAGGAAAGGGTTAATATATATATTATTCGGGTTTGTAGAATAGCGGCAAATATTTTAGTATCTTCACTTCGTATCTTTATCTTCAAGTTAAAGTTTGAAATAAATTGATTGGTATTTGTCACATTGAAGTTATGTGCTCCCCCTCTCTTCTATCCCCCCAAAAGCACCGAACTTGAAGCAGATGTCCCGATTCTTTATTCTGAATCGAAGCTTCTCACTTCTCTCGACCGTGTCAGCTTAGAAAGCTCCACCACAGGTTTTGCGTGGGCAGCTCTCGCGTTTAGACAAGTAACCACGATTCATGAGGATTATATTCTCATTTACTTAACGAAAGGCACAGCCAAGAATCCATCAATAGTCGTCGGATGACAGGCAGCTTTGAGCCATCCCGGGCTCAGATATTTGCTTTGACATTTCCTAATAAAAGGTTTTTTTTATTTTTTTCCTGTGAAAACTACATGATATTTAAAAGACTGAGGCTCAGGGGTTTTGCCAGGTCAACAAAACATTATGCTGCGAGCATCATCCTAATTGCTGTCAAAACCAAAATACACCTTCTGGCCCCATCTCCCTTCCCACACACACAAAAAAATATTATTTGTTTAAACTCAAACCATTTTGCTGGTGTAGAGCAACTCCAGGGCAGCAGCTGAGATTCAGTTGACTTAAATCAACTTCTGAATGGACCAAACAGAAAAAAAATTACTACATTATTGAATTATTACAGTTACATTTATGTTCTTTTCCTGGGGAGAATGACTGCTCTGATTAGGGAGGTGAGATTTGTTTTTTTCATGTTCATAACTGGATTAAATCAGTTATTGATACCTTTTAGCCCAAGTGTACATCATAGCCTTGTGGCTGAACAGATTAAAAAAAATGTTGTCTTTTCTCTCTTGAAACTAGCAGATTTTCAGCCTCTTTTTATTTCAATTTCAATCAAAACCTCTCATAGGTTAAGTTGGAAGAACTAGTGAGGTGCAAAGGGCCTTGAAGATTAGCATGTCCCCTAGTATTGATCATAGAATCACAGAACAACCAGGTTGGAAAAGACCCATCGGATCATCGAGTCCAACCATAATGATATTGCTATAATTCTTGGAATTCTCTCTTGAAAGCACTTTCCCAATGCACCATGAGCTCTTTGGCTACATTTCCCTCCTGGTTACTGGGCTGGTCTGTCTTAGGGTAAATATCTTTGTGTAATTTTCAAGACGGTATTTCAAGGTGTGTTCACGCTACTGTCACAAAAGGGTCATTTAGGTCACTTAAAGAACCTCTAACAAAGTTACTAGCAAAAGTGGTTTTAATATAGAATCATAGAGACATAGAACAACCAGGTTGGAAGAGACCCATCGGATCATCGAGTCCAACCATTCCTATCAAACACTAACCCATGTCCCTCAGCACCTCATCTACCTGCGTCTTAAACACCTCCAGGGAAGGTGAATCAACCACCTCCCTGGTTGGACTTGATGATCCAATGGGTCTCTTCCAACCTGGTTGTTCTATGATTCTATGACAGACTCCAGAGGATCCTCCAGCAACCACGTGAACACAGACGTGACCAACATGGGGATGCACCTGCAGAATATTAGGGACATGTGGTGGTTCAGTAGTTAAAGTCGTGTAGGACAGTGTGAGAGAAAAAGCATTGAGCAAAAGCATGAAAAAGAAATAGTTTTTTTTATGCTAAGAAGAGTGTAAAACAAAGAGTGAAACAATTTGATAGAGAAAGGAAGAGAGAGGCAGAAATAGCACTGAGATGAAATGGAATAGAAAAGCACAGAAAACAGATGAAATAGAATGAGTAGTGCTTTCTCTTCTTTGGCCTCTCCAAACCCTTTTTTTCACATGTCTTCCTGACACATCCAGAAATCACTGCCTATGATCCTTTCTGCCCTCGGGACAAGAGCCAAGCTTCTGTCCATGAAAATCTGATTACTCTCTAAACCTTTTACTTTCATTATTGAACAAATAATGTCTTGATCTATTAAACGTCTGTAAAACCTTCCTAGAGTTTCTCTCCTGGGCATCTCCATATTTCAGAAAGGCACTGGCACTTCTCTTTACGTGCATATAAATTCACTTAACAGACTGTCAGACCTGAGGCTGTGGCTGCTTTTGTTTGCCTGTTTCCATCACACCTGACACAGTGAAGACCTAATTTGGACCTTGATCCATTTTGCTCTTCACAAAAGTTATATCAGAGCAGCATTTCTGCCATAGCGAAGAGTTCCTTTCTGTTTAAAAACTCACCATTCCATGAGTGCTGAATGAAAAAAAAGGAATTCATTGACATCTTCTGTCTCTCTGGGTAGCAGGAGATGGAGGACCCAGAGATACGTCCCTTCTGAAAAAAAAAAAGGTCTGGTAAGTCATAAAATCAAAATTATAAAAGCTTTACACACAGAAATAATCTTTCTAATAACTTCCAGCCTTCTCTTGTAACCTTAATATAGAATCATAGAATCGTAGAACAAGCAGGTAGGAAGAGACCCATCAGATCATTGAGTCCAACCAGTATTTATATTACTTTGTGAGAGTTAAGCCATTAACTCCTTGGGAAGGCAATATTTCTGGTGAAACATTATTGACCTCTTACATCTTAAAAGTACTGACTTGTTTATGTTCTGGTTGTGAACCAAATAATCAAAATCCAGCTGGAACAGGCATCTGCAGTGCAGAGACCCAGGGGAAGGCCAGTGGGTAAAGAAGAAAACAGAGTAAGGACTCTATCCAGGGAAAGGGATGTTAGGAAACTGACCATGAGCCAGCAGTGTGCCCAGGTGACCAAGAAGGCCAATGGCATCCTGGCTTGGATCAGAAATGGTGTGACCAGTAGGGCCAGGGAGGTGATTCTCCCTCTGGACTCAGCACTGGGGAGACTGCTCCTTGAATCCTGTGTTGAGTTGTGGGCCCCTCAGCACAAGAAGGATGTTGAGGCTCTGGAGCAAGTGCAGAGAAGAGCAACGAAGATGGTGAAGGGGTTGGAGAACAGGCCTTATGAGGAAGGGCTGAGAGAGCTGGGGGTGTTTATCCTGGAGAAGAGGAGGCTGAGAGGAGACCTCATTGCTCTCTACAACTCCCTGAAAGGAGGTTGTGGAGAGGGGGGAGCTGGGCTCTTCTCCCAAGAGACAGGGGAGACGATGAGAGGGAATGGCCTCAAGCTCCACCAGGGGAGATTTAGGCTAGAGATTAGGAGGAAGTTTTTCACGGAAAGGGTCATTGGGCATTGGAACAGGCTGCCCAGGGAGGGGGTTGATTCCCCTTCCCTGGAGGTGTTTAAGGGACGGGTGGATGAGGTGCTGAGGGACATGGTTTAGTGTTTGATAGGAATGGTTGGACTCGATGATCCGATGGGTCTCTTCCAACCTGGTTGTTCTATGATTCTATGAAAAAAAACGGACAAAAGAAAATAGTTTTATAAGACAACAATGTGAACACGAGATAAGTGATTATAGAACATAGATGGTAAAGCCAGGAATTATTCTTGTGCTAATCTAATCTTATATAACAAAGTTTATAGGACTTACCCCATGCTGAGAGGAAGCAGGAGAAAAGGGTGTTTCCTTCAGAGCTCACTGAACCACTGCCCCTTCCAGAAAACTTCATGGAATAAGTGACAGGAAGGAGACGATGTCTCTGTATTTCATCATACAACGTTTTGTTGTGGATTCAGAGACTTAGCAGCCAGTATTCTCTCCCAGAAGTGCTTGTAGATCTTATCTGGTATCTACTTATTACACACACCAAGACAATCTTAACAGAATCACAGAATCATAGAATCACCAGGTTGGAAGAGACCCACCGGCTCATCGAGTCCAACCATTCCTGTCAAACACTAACATATGCCCCTCAGTACCTCAAATATACAGTTTTTATGATGGATATGTGGGGTTTGCTTTGGGTTTTGCATGTTTCCAGTTCTTAGGAAACTGAACAGGACTTTTTTTCCTAGAAGTGACGACTTTAAACCTGAAGTTAGCAGGTAGACGTAAAGCTTATAGTGGATAAAATACTAAAACCTACTTTTCGGAAATTCTTTCATAATTCAATGTTAGAATTTTGTGTTCATACAGTTATGGCTTTATAAGGGTTTTCCAACACAATTACATTCCCCACTTATTAATTTTTTTTTTTAACCACTGAATAAAAGATTCTTTTCCTGTGCTCTAGTTTCTCAGTGCTGTATTCTAACAGCAAAAATTAGAGCAGGAAATAGCTAAGATCGTTTTTTCCACAAGAATTACATCTGATCTCTTTCCCTGTAACTTTCAGGTAGCTAAGAAATAATAATAAAAAGATTTAATTGTAGAATTTACAATGATTCTGTTCACAAGACAAAACTTTGAATCTGCTGCTTTACAGTTCCTGAAATGTATGAGTTCACCTTGAAGATCTTAAATAGCTCTCATCTTATAAAACACTTTTTTTTATTATTCTTATATCTTGTAATGCCTGAGCTTGTCCAAACCAACTGTCTGATGCTTTCAGGCACCACAGGAGAACTGGGTAAATGCCTTTCCTTACAGGATCATGAATTCCTGAGCCACAAACCCTCTGACTTTCAACTGTGGGAGCACAAGTTGAAGCAAGTTGTGTCTAATACGTCGTCTTCTTCATTGTGACTTCCATTTGCATGCTCTGCCTCCCTTTCTGCTTGTGATGATGTGACATCTTTCTGGCAACTGCCAAGAGGGAAACAAATATAAAAAGTATTTGTGTAATTTTAGTTGTCTAGAAGGCAGTGATTGTGCTGTCGCTTTCTCTCCTCGTTTTGTCTCCCACACCAATCTGTTCTGCTCCTCCTCTGCATCCTCTCCCTGCTGCTCTGCTGCCTCATTCTCTAACCACCTCTTCCCTGAACCCCAAGCAAGGAGGGGAAGCTGCCATCTGACCTAGGAATTCTCCACAGATTTCATCAAATGGTACACAGGACACAGCCTGAGAATCATAGAATCATAGAATCATAGAACAACCAGGTTGGAAGAGACCCATCGGATCATCAAGTCCAACCATTCCTATCAAACACTAAACCATGTCCCTCAGCACCTCATCCACCTGTGCCTTAAACACCTCCAGGGAAGGTGAATCAACCACCTCCCTGGGCAGCTTATTCCAATGCCCAATGACCCTCTGTGTGAAAAACTTCCTCCTAATCTCCAGCCTAAATCTCCCCTGGTGGAGCTTGAGGCCGTTCCCTCTTGTCCTGTCCCCTGTCCCTTGGGAGAAGAGCCCAGCTCCCTCCTCTCCACAACCTCCTTTCAGGTAGTTGTAGAGAGTAATGAGGCCTCAGCAGGACTGTAGTTCCTTCATCTCTCCACCCCTGGGGCATTTCAGAGCCTTCTTATTTGAGCTCACAGCTCCTAGGAGAGCTTCAATTGACCTGTGGAAACATTTACATGATTTGGAAATCTGCTGCATTGTTTGTGTCCACTTCACTCATTCATCCCTGAAGAGCTGCACAGGGAAAAGGCTCATGCCTCATGTCTTAGTTTGATAGGAGAATCATAGAATTATAGAATCATAGAACAAACAGGTTGGAAGGGACCCATCGGATCTTCTAGTCCAACCATTCCCATCAAACACTAAACCAAGTCCCTCAAGACCTCATCCACCCGTCCCTTAAACACCTCCAGGGAAGGTGACTCAACCACCTCCCTGGGCAGCCTATTCCAATGCCCAATGACCCTCTGTGTGAAGAACTCCTCCTCCAGATGCAGGTATGTGTTGCTGCACACACGTATATTATATAAATTATTATTTAAAAAAACATCATTCCAAATAAATCTGCCCGTGTTTGCTCCATGTCACCAGTGTTTCCAGCAGAAGCTGCCCAGAATGTTTGTTTGGTTCATTTAGAAGGCTGGTTTACAATTTTACACCTTGTTATCCATGTAGTGTGGTATCCATCGCATCCCTCCTGAGCTCTGGTGTTGCTGTTTGGCACAGATAAGGAGAAAAGGGTCATATTAATCCCACAGAAACATCTGCACCAGAAGCCCTTTCCCTGATAGGTGAGGAGGTCCAACATCATCTTCCAAATCATGCTGCTAATTCAGTTCCTATTGTAGAAAGGTCTTTCTTGCATGCAGAGAATTCTGTTTTGAAGAATGAGCTTGTATTTAATGGTTCTCTTGATTTTCTTTTTTTTTTTTTCCAAAGAAAACCAGAAAATTCACCTTACTACTCATTCCTTATGCTACACATTTATTACTCCCATCTCACCCAAAATGGAAATATTCTTTTCCTGTGTATAAGCACAGGACTTAGTCCTTAAAAAATAAAAACAACTCACAACCAACCCCAAAAGGACAGAGTATTAATATGATACACTGTGAGGACAATAGGAATAATAAAAGAGTTACACAGCTTCAGCTGAAATGATGAGTTTCTCCTTTACCCTTGTGCCTCTTTGCGGATAACATGTTTTTAAGGACTCCAGTTTTTCGGTTATAGTTCCTAGGAATTTTTTTCCAGCAGTCCACAGTGTTCAAGGCTCTGTTTAGCTGCAGTAAATATATCAAAGGAAAAACAATACACTTTAAAAATATGTATTGTGTGTGGTATATAACTGGGAAAACTTGAAAAACACATTCTAAGTTCTACCTACAACTGTTTATCTGAGCATAATTGCATGTGAGACAATGGGCTGAAGGTCCAAAGGGTTATCGCAAGGGGAGAACAGGTTTAGATTCAGGACTCTTCACAGCGTTTCACAGATTTCCAGGAGACTGTGAAATGCACAAATCCCCAGCCCAGAGCCCAGAGGATGGCAGGTGGCTCTATCCAGTCCAGTAGAATTAGGGGTCACATGGAAAAGTCTTTGAAAATTTGCTTGTGTTGTTTTGAGCTAACACATTTACTTTTTTTTTAAGCAGCTGGAACGACGAGAAAGAAAAAATTATGTGAAATACTTTTTCCTATATTTCAGGTGCACATTTTAGCAAGAGATAAGATTGTGGGGGTGTTCTCTTCACTCCACTGAATGTTTTAGCCCAGTTCAGGTTTGGCTGACCCTGGGAAGTAAGAAATAGGAGCTGCTTTTGGCAGAACAAGATCAGTGAGTTCTTTTGTTGTGCTCAGTGTGCTGCGTATTTAAACTTGAAGCCCCGGTGACTGACAAGGTGAAAGGAATCTAAAAGCCACTTACAAAAGGAAATATTTAAACAGAAATTATCAGCACAAGGTAGATTTAAAAATATACTTTAGAAGAAAACAACCTGATTCCCTTGGCTATCAGCCACTTATATTTTTTCCCAGTAACTTCACAGCACTGAGTATGTATTTGCTTATTTATCATAGAATCATAGCATCATAGAACAACCAGGTTGGAAGAGACCTACCAGATCATTGAGTCCAACCGTTAAATCAGTCAATATATTTTACTATACATGTTAGTAACAAATATCTGTATTTATTTATAAATATTTTAAAAATATTGTCACATACTTCCCATATACAAACACTTAGACCAATTCCAGCTAATAATGACTAAGCAAAAGTCAATACAAAATTTATAACTTCATTGACAATATACTTTTCCTTATTGTATTCATTATTGTATATTATGCTAACGAATTAAATTTGTATCTGCAAAGGTAATCATTCTAATATTCACACCATACAACTTCTTCATTGAATTCCAGGAAAGAAATCCTTGGGATATAGGGAAACCGTGCTTTCTACCTGCATATTTTACCCTGGAACATTTTACAGCTTTTGTTGACATAAAGACATAAATATCTGTTAATAAGAACATATTTATGCAGAAAGATAACTGTAAGATGTGATATCTCTCTCTATAAAAACATACATTTACATTTATTTGTGAAAACCTCTATGAGAAAGGTTCAGGAAGAATTCTGCCTCAGTTTTAAATAGTGCAGTAGGACTACTACTATTTAGTAGTGATGATCTTTGAAATTTATTTCGATCAACTTAGAGGAAGATTTTTGTATTGATAGTTGTAAAATAAATTAGGAGTAGAACAGAAATTAGGGAATTAGAAGAGCCTTTAACAGATTTTCCGGTTATGAGAATTATGAAGATCTCTATGTTACTCTGCTTTAAAATCTATTAATTATATTAGAATCACAGAATCATAGAACAACCAGTTTGGAAGAGACGCATCGGATCATTGAGTAAAACCATTACTATCAAAATATACCAGTCCTGTATCTCTTATTACTGTTTCTACATAAAACACTTGTTAGAATACCAAGATGCTTTTTTTTTTTTTTTTAATATAAATGACAATTAAACACAGTCCTAACACAGGAAGATTCACATTGTTCTGATTACAGTGAAACTTAGATAATTTTTTTAAAGGTGTGCTTAATGTTCCTGCTTATGTCTAACATTAATTTTGAGGAGAAAATAAATAACTAACCCATGTCCATATTGATTTTGGTCTGGATGACGCAATCACATCACTGGATGTACTTTATTGAGTAACTTCTGTATGAATTCACTGTCCCCTTTTAAGACTCTTCTGGTGACTCTTACCAGAGGATTCTTGTCTAAACTGTAGAATTGGTGATTTATTTTCCCCCTCAAAGCAGGTTTTATGAGTATTCACAGCCCCAGTGAGCAGACAAAGACAGTTTTACACATTTTGCATTGAATCTGACGGGACAAGTGCCATAGAAGAGGCTCCTGTAGAAGAGTTTGGCTGCTGGAGGAATGGGGCATCAATTATAATGAGACAATTGATTTCTGTTAGTGATACATATTTCATAGAATCATAGAATCACCAGGTTGGAAGAGACCCACTGGATCATCGAGTCCAACCATTCCTATCAAGTACAACCATTCCTATCAAATACTCCTATTTAAGGTTTTGTGATACAAGATGCAGTTTATATATATGTGTGAGTTTATATGAAATCTCAGTGGAGAAGTAAACGATATAGGGAATATTTTAGGAGCATATGAAGGATGTAAAAAATTTTTGAATAAAGCTGAACCTGCTTCACTTGTACAATCCTCAGAGCTCTCGGGCAGCCAGCCAGAGGTCACAGTTATCCACAGGGACTACAACAACCTACGGAACAGCAAACTCGTCAGATGCAGAAGGCTCATCCTTACCCTCCCAGGACCATGTGAGAAACGTCTGACCTAAGAGTAACCTTCATTTTATTTTATCTAAAGCATTATACCAGAGGAAACTTGGCTTAGTGTACCGCTCACTTCAGAAAAGCTTCAGACCTTGTATCACCTCAACTTAAACTCCAGGTTCGGGCCCACTCTTTGGATTGTGCCTGAAGTGTAAAAAGCTCTTTCGAAAGGAATATAAAGACAGAACAGCAGCTGAAGTATGTGACTCTGCCACAGATGTGTAGAATGGTTGGACTAGAAGATCCGATGGGTCTCTTCCAACCTGGTTGTTCTGTGATTCTATATGTATCTAGTATCCCGAGCATGGAAAATCAACCATCGCAGACAAATACAGCAAATCGCAAATAGCAGCAATTTTCTGCTTCACAATACACTTAAAGCAGACCAGAGATAGTTGGTTCAGGTCTTTTTTGTTACGTTAATCAATGACAACATAAACTTTACAGTAAAATTAGATAACCTGATTCGTACAACCAGCCTGTGTATTAGCTTCAGGAATGTCTACACATGGTGATTTCTCTGCATTTTTTGGCTGGTTCTGTAAAGAGTTGAGTCTTCTGTGATCCTGCACTGAAAGCATAAGTTTATGTGATTTTTAAAAGATCTTCAAACAGTTATTCAGATTCAATGATTTTTTGCAGAGGGATAGATGTGCCATAGAGAGCTCACTTCTACCAACAGTGTAATTATTGACATAGAATCACAGAATCATAGAACAACCAGGTTGGAAGAGACCCATCGGATCATTGAGTCCAACCATAACAATGGAACAGGCTGCCCAGGGAGGGGGTTGATTCACCTTCCCTGAAGGTGTTTAAGGGACGGGTGGACGAGGTGCTGAGGGACATGGGTTAGTGATTGGTAGGAATGGTTGGACTCAGTGATCCGCTGGGTCTCTTCCAACCTGGTGATTCTGTGATTCTTGCAAAAAAATAGGAACTGAACTTAAAATTTTCACATTGTGCAGCAGAGAAAAGCAAATATTACATCTCACAAACTGCTGGCTAGCAATCCGCCCATTAGACTGAGTCGGCAGCAGCTCTTTAGGTCTTCATAGAAATTGAAGATTTCTTCATAGAAATCCCATCTAGTATTAAGAGTTCAAGCTGTCAAATTTGTCTAACCCTGTGCTAGAGACACACAATGAGTGGGGCATGGTCAGAGAGTGAGATGGCTGGATAGACAGATAGTTTCCCTTTTTTATTTGACATCTTCATATTTATTGACCACAAGAAGGATGTTGAGGCTCTGGTGCAAGTCCAGAGAAGAGCCATGAAGCTGGGAAAGGGGCTGGAGAACAGGCCCTATGAGGAGCGGCTGAGAGAGCTGGGGGTGTTTATCCTGGAGAAGAGGAGGCTGAGGGGAGACCTCATTGCTCTCTACAACTACCTGAAAGGAGGTTGTAGAGAGGAGGGAGCTGGGCTCTTCTCCCAAGTGACAGGGGACAGGACGAGAGGGAATGGCCTCAAGCTCCACCAGGGGAGATTTAGGCTAGAGATTAGGAGGAAGTTTTTCATGGAAAGGGTCATTGGGCATTGGAATAGGCTGCCCAGGGAGGGGGTTGATTCCCCTTCTCTGGAGGTGTTTAAGGCACAGGTGGATGAGGTCTTGAGGGACTTGGTTTAGTGTTTGATAGGAATGGTTGGACTAGAAGATCCGATGGGTCTCTTCCAACCTGGTTTTTCTATGATTCTATGATCTTCCAGGCAAGACAATTCCCAGAGCATCCAGGTACTGAGGTTGGCATTAGGCTGAAAGAATTCTGCAGGAGCCCTTCTCAGTTGAAGCAAACATTGTGTTTATCACCAGGGATTGAAGAGAATTTGTTCACTTTTTTTTTTTTTGCCTTTTCCCCACTCTGTGCTGTGCATTCTAAACACAAATATGGATAGAGAAGTACCTTACTCTTTAGTTTCTCACTTACAGTTTCACACTTCAAGACTAGTATCACAAGTTTGAACTCTGAAACTCCTGCCTGTGAAAGCAGCAGGGAAAAGAAACTCAAAACCACAGAAGAGGTTCTGTCATTTTATTTTTCTCTTTGTACATTTGAATAAAAGATTTTTTTTTTACCAGATAAATTTCCTATTCAAAGTAATTTCTGTGATCCTCTCTCTTTCACACCAAAGTGAAAACTTCCACTCGTCAATGTGTGTGTCCTTACATGACACAGCTCAAACTTGATATTTTTGGGTAACTTAGGGCTCTAATGATATACTGACCTAAATTTTTCAAAAATAATTTTAAATTCTTCTCTTGGGATGCGAAATTCGAGGCTGTTTAAAGGGACCAAATCCTTATAAGTTCTAAATGGTTTTTCTATGTAATTAAGTGGTTCTCCTTAAGAAAAGAAAAGGTAGGAGTTAAGGACATGCTCTGAAATTTGGGATACGTTGCTTTATAGTCCTTCCAGCTGAAGGAATCCTACACATCTGGGAAAGGGCAAGGAATCCAACAAACCCAAGATTAACACCAACTAAAAATTTTACAAACACTGTAAGTTCAAACCCTAATTCCTTCCTTTGGGGTTCTCCTCCCCCGTGAAAATTAAAGTTACACTTACCGCTTTCTGCATTTTTTTACTACAAATTTTACTAAAAGATGTGTTTTCCCCAAAAAATGTGTGCAGAGAGGCAATTTGAACTCTGCAACTTAATAAAACGAGTCCTTGGCCTCCAAAAGGATGGACACTTAAAAAATTAATAAAAGTTTTAATAAATAAGAAAGAAATAATAAATAAAAAAATAAAATAATATAAAATAAAAATAATATAAAATAAAAATAAAATAATATAAAATAAAATAATATAAAATAAAAATAATATAAAATAAAAATAATATAAAATAAAAATAATATAAAATAAAAATAATATAAAATAAAAATAATTAATATAATATAATATAATATAATATAATATAATATAATATAATATAATATAATATAATATAATATAATATAATATAATATAACATAATATAATATAACATAATATAACATAACATAATATAACATAATATAACATTATAATATAACATTATAATATAACATTATAATATAATATAATATAATAATATAATATAATAATATAATATAATATAATATAATATAATATAATATAATATTAAAAAATAAAGAGTAACTGAGGAGAGGGAGTTATGATGAAAACTGAAATTCAATCAGTATATGCTTCTTTAATACTTACCCATTTTTTTTCTTATTTCTCTGATTAAAAAAAAAAGATATGGAGATTTTATCAGTCACTTTGTGTTGTCCTACTCAGCAGATGAGTTAAACAGTGAATTTTAACTGGTTTTATTATTTATTCAAATGCGTATCTTCAATATAGTATTTTATCTTGGTATAATGTGATCGCTTTTGGTTACAGATATTGATATTATCTGTCACGCTTGTAATTAATTAACCGCATTTAATTCATTTCCTATTGTAATGCCTCAGACGCTATCTTGTGACATCTTGTAGTGTCACTTTCTATTAACCACATTTGGTGTCGAGAACTGAAGTTTGTCCTTTAAGGATCTCTCCGTTCAAAGCTCTCTCCGAACAACTCCAATTCTCTCTGTGCTGCAGGTAGTTCAATCCACTGCACTTTGTGATTATGATATTAATTTTTGTATTTGAAATATTTTTAATTCACTTCCCCTGTACTAGTTTTGCTGCCATCGATGGTCTTAAAGATTTTCTCGATGATCCGATGGGTCTCTTCCAGCCTGATTGTTCTATGATTCTGTGATTCTATAATATTGGGTCCTCATCCAGTGGAGAGATATTCACAGGAATAAATGTCATGTGGCCCAAGTGTCTCAATCAGCTGAAAGGAATTAAGAAATATTTACTGACTGAAGTGTTTGTGACATCTCAGATTACTCAAGTATCAACTTTAATTTAAAAGCTATTAGGAATCTATATTGATTTTTCCTTTTCTGATTTACATTTTTTTTTTTGTTTTCCTCTTAACACAAATCCTACGTATTAAAATATTGCATCTTTTTGTGATATGATTAATATTCATCTGCCTTTATTCCAGAGATAAATCTGTCTCCATCACAGTCTTTATTCCAGAGATAATTGGGGTTTGTGTGGATTCATGTATCCCACACACACTTAGCTTGGGTTGGAATCACAGAACCATAGACTGGTTTGTATTGGAAAGGGACTTTAAAGATCACCCAGTTCCAGCCTCTCTGCCCTGGGCAGGGACACCTCCCACTGCATCAGGTTACTCAAAGCTCCATCCAACCTGCCCTTGAGCACCTCCAGGGATGGAACATCCGTGACATCTCGGGGCAACCTGTTCCAGCTCTTCACCACTCTTCATAGGAAAATAATAGCTAAAGATCTAAATCTACCCTCTTTCAGCTTACTCTCTGCTAAAAAGCCTCTCCCCATCTTACCTGTAGGATCTCTTTAAATACTGGAAGGCTGCTGTAAGATCTCCCCCCAGAACCTTCTCTTCTCCAGGATGAATAGAATCATAGAATCACCAGTTGGAAGAGACCTGTCGGATCATCGAGTCTAACCATTCCTATCAAACACTAAACCAAGTCCCTCAGCACCTCGTCTACTCATCCCTTAAACACCTCCAGGGAATCAACCCCCTCCCTGGGCAGCCTCTGCCACTGCCTAATGACCCTTTCCGTAAAAAACTTCCTCCTAATGTCCAGCCTAAATCTCCCCTGGTGGAGCTTGAGGCCATTCCCTCTCATCCTGTCCCCTGTCCCTTGGGAGAAGAGCCCAGCTCCCTCCTCTCCACAACCTCCTCTCAGGTAGTTGTAGAGAGCAATGAGGTCTCCTCTCAGCCTCCTCTTCTGAATAATATCAACTCTCTCAGCCTGTCCTCATAGCAGAGACTCTCCAGCCCTCTGATCATCGTCATAGACCTCCTCTGGACTCCCTCCAACAGATCCATGGCCCTCCTGTGCTGGGGACTCCAGAACTGAATAAAATACTGCAGGTGAAGGGTCATGAGAGCAGAGTAGAGGGGCAGAATCACTCCCCTTCCACATCATTGTCATCAGAGGATCTCCATACGTGTCTCCATCACTCCTTCCCTACTCCTCCTTGCAGAATATTTTTTAATCAAAATGCCAACTACTAAAGTTAAGCATAACTATGCTGACTTGGAGGCCTCGTTCTGTACCAATACTCTTAGAATCATAGAATAACCAGGTTGGAAGAGACCCACTGGATCATGGAGTCCAACCATTCCTGTCAAACATTCCTATCTGTTCCTGTCACAGAATATTCCATTTTCACTAAGCAGAGACCCACTGAGAGGCACTGTAGGCTGTTTGATCCATGACTTTCCCTCTATGGTCCAGAGTCTATTGCCTTTTATTGACATCATATCACATCACTACTTGTATCTGCTGTGCTGCTCACCCACTCACTTCCACTGTCACTCCTCCTGTGGATTTTCCCTGGTGTTAATCCACCCTGCTCTGCCTTTAACACATTCATGTGCCTTTTTCTGAGCAGTGGCTTGTTTTGTCTTTTCTTGCCCACGTTTCTCCCCAGGGTCTCTGTATTATGCTTATTATGCTTCTGTCCTCAGTTGTATCTGTGACTCTTCCTAATTTAGTATCATTTGCGCATTTCGTTAACAGGCTGTTTATTCCTTCTTCCAGATTGCTAATGAAGATGTTAAATAGGAACAATGCTGAAACTGCACCCTTCATTACCCGCTAGATAGTTTTCCCCTAGTCACTACCATAATCTTTTGTTTATAGTCTTTCCGCCAGTTTTAACCCACGTGCTCCTATAAAAAACGTTCAAATTCCTGTTCCGCTTCTGACTGCAAAAATCACTGCAGTGAACGTTTCAAGAGCATTTGGACACAATCTCAAGCCTCTGAAAGTCATGATAATTGCTGGAAATACACCACAAATAACCAAGAATTTTCTGGCTATCACATGTCAAGGGAGATAACATTTTAGGAATCAAAATTATAGTCATGTTCTGTTCTTAGAATCATAGAATAATAGAACAACCAGGTTGGAAGAGATCCACCGGATCATCGAGTCCAACCATTCCTGTCAAACACTAACCCATGTCCCTCAGCACCTCGTCCACCTGTGCCTTAAACACTTCCAGGGAAGGTGAATCAACCCCCTTCCTGGGCAGCCTATTCCAATGCCCAATGACCCTTTCCGTGAAAAACTTCCTCCTAATCTCTAGCCTAAATCTCCCCTGGTGGAGCTTGAGGCCATTCCCTCTTGTCCTGTCCCCTGTCACTTGGGAGAAGAGCCCAGCTCCCTCCTCTCCACAACCTCCTTTCAGGTACTTGTAGAGAGTAATGTTCCTTCTGCATCATCTCTTTCGATGTATCAGTGACTCTAAAAGAGCTACAGTCCAGCTTTAAGTGCAGAAGGCAATAAGGACATATAACTAGAGGAAATATATCTCCAAGTTCAGGCAAAGATGCCTTTGTAAAGGAAGTAATTTTAACAATGTTGTAAATTATTTGCTGTATTTGTTTCAAACGCAGAACTCTCCAGAGGGGAAGATGGCACTAAATTTGCAAAGCTCTGTTATAATGAAATGGCATAAGTCTCAGTTCTGTATTTATGTATCTGTCCATGCCCAGGGGAACATTGTGCATTGGTGCACCTACTCACACATATGTGTGTGTGCAGATGGGTGTGTAAAATACGAAACTTAGGTCTCTGCCAGCCTTGGAATCTCCCTATCACACTCCATCCCAGGGAGGGGGTTGAGTCGCCTTCCCTGGAGAGGTTTAAGGTGCAGGTGGATGAGGAGCTGAGGGACATGGTTTAGTGATTGATGGGAATGGTTGGACTTGATGATCCGGTGGGTCTCGTCCAACCTGGTGATTCTGTGATTCTATGATTCTGCCATCTCCAATCACAGTCATATCCTATGATGCTGTTCTCTGAAATAATCTGCCTTGGACGCACTCCTCCGGCAGTAATTGCCAGGCAGATGGCAGTGGTAAATTAGGCAATATTATCGGTAATGAAAGTTAGATGCTTCAGATTTTTTCTGAATGGCATATTCATATAAAGGCTTCCAGAAACAGAAACAGCATCTTTAATGAGAGAACCAACATCCAATTTCATTTTCCCTCCATTTCGTGAAATATTTCGCCAGTATTTCTTCCGTCCTGTTATTTCTTTCGTCAGCGTCTGCTGTGGTTGTGTTGTTTTTATCACCTCCTTCCCAATAACTACTCTGTTTACTTAACCACCAACCACTTTCTCACCAGTTGCTATTAATACTCATTCCTTGCACAGGGAAAGAGCATAAAGTTCCACACTTCAACACAACATAATAGAAAAGCTCGTGCAAAATAACGGAGGCAGCAGTGTTTCTGGTTGTTTCCACTGAAAATAATGCCATCTGCTTATCATTATGCCCCAGTGCCTCCTATGCATGTGGACAGAGCTTGCAATGACTTGTTTTCTCTGTAGTAAACAGCTTGAAAGCTACGCCCTGGAATAATGTCACGAGGAATACCCTCTTGGCTTTTCCCAATTAATTTCTCAGCAGTGATTTGTACTAGAAAGACGCAGTTAGTGGCAACAAATACTGACTTGACCTTTCAAATTGAAATTTCCTTGTTTTAGTTTTTTCTGGAAGGAGGGAGGAGGTTCCAGAAAAATATAAGATGAAGAGTAGCCAGTAATAAATGCAGAGGTTCCTCAAAAGAACAGGATATTTATGAGAAAATGTTAACAAGTTTGAACAGTTAATATTAGTATGAATGCCAGGTCACAATTCACACATTTAAATATTGGTTTTATCTATTCTTTTTCTTCAAACTTCACTCAAGCTGTGGTTTAAATCTCACAGCACAGGTTTTTTATGTTTCCACCCTTACTGGATTTGTGACTCCAGTCCAATTATCTTTGTGCTGTGTAATATTCAAAATCCCCTCAGACTGTGTGTGTGGTTTTGGCCTCACTCTCTGTCGCAGAATCGTAGAATCACCAGGTTAGAAGAAACCCACCGGATCATCGAGTCCAACCATTCCTATCAAATGAATAATAAATAAATGAATAAGGCCCTGTCTGCCTGGCCCCAGCGAGTTTGGTTCGATGGAGGTGGTTGGTATCTGTTGAATGTTTGCACAGCAGAAACACAACAAGCACTTCAGGGCCCTACTCAGAATTCTAACTTTTACTCTCAATTCAGTCGGAGTTCCAATGGTTTATAGCAACAATTGCTTGCTTTGAGCTCAAAGTCATACTCAAAATTCCAACCTGGATCAAAGTTTCAACTCTTTACTTTGAGGTGTGGAGGTAACCGCAGTTACCACAAGGACCTGAATACAAACAAATCCCCACAGAATCACAGAACAACCAGGTTGGAAGGGACCCATCGGATCATCGAGTCCAACCATTCCTATCAAAAAAGTGCCAAGAAAAAGGCATTCCTATCAAAAGAAGTGCCAAGAAAAAGAAAAGATAGATTTAAGGAGAGAGTAAGGACAGAGAAGAGGAAAAAAAAAAGAAAAGCTGCAGAAGGAAGGCAAACATGACATAAAATAATCACCACCACAGTGAATCCACCAGAGGCAGAGGCCATGTCCATGTACTTCTTGACATGGATTCTTTACAGAGAAGCTCTGTCCTTTAATTAAGGTTTGAGGTGCAGAAAGGTGTTTTCCCCACACCTGCTCAGTCTGTGGGTGAAGGAGGCAGAAAGTCCAGTGCTTCCTCCCGCACCTCCCTCTCTCCTCTGCTGCTGCTGAACTCCTCAAAATCCCAAATACAGACACCGTTCAAGACAAGAATACAAATAAAGAACTTGATCCTAACACAGACGATGATGACTTTTGTCCTTTTATCTGTTATATTCTGGCATTTCACCACAGACCTTCGACTTCTGTCTGAAATTCCTGTTGAAAAGAGAGACAGGGAATGAGGAAAACCTCCAAAGATCATTTTTAAAAAGAGAATTCTCCTACCTTTTGAATGAAGAAAGGGTCGGGATTTTTTTTCCCTATTGTTTTGAACAAAAAAAATTTAAAAAGGTTGAATGAAACATGAGAATTAGGAAAAAAAAAAAAAAGTAAGTATCGTTTCTACCAGTCCCACTGTTCTTATTTACCAACTATTGCATCCCCAGAGTTCCAGACTCACTGTACAGAGAGCAGCGGTCACTTCTTATCAAGCTGTGAAGACAAGTTTCATTTATCTGTTCAGACAAGATTAAAGGTGTGCGAAGAAGTTGGATTAAACACTGAATCTGAGAGTTCTGCCTCTGCCTTCTCTGGGAAATCTCCAATTTGATTCCACTTGAGATGAGGCAATGGTCAGTGGTTCCCGGCAAACATTCATCACAGGCTTCAGAATGAATCAAGCATTTCTCACATGGTTTATTTTATATTTAGAATGTCAGAAAACAGCCTGGAAGATTTCCTGCAGGCAACAATCAGCCTTAAATGTCTCTCTCCCTAATTTAGAGTTTGAAACATTTGATTTTTATGTGCTCTGCTGTTTCCATGAGATGAAAATGTATAAATTATTTTTTCTTCAATTATGAAAAGGAGTTTTTCCTCTCTTGCAGAGTTTCTAGGCTAGATTGTCTCTCTCTCCTTCTGATGTGCTTTAAATGATCCATTGGATTTTTCATGTCCTAAATAGGCAGCAGGGACTGATCTTTACATTAAACAGTATGATGAGATTTTTGTCTGGCATTAAACGCAATGAATCCTTGCCCCATATTCCTTTCACCCACAAAAACTGGGTTTTACCAAATGAAATATTTTTTAGTGTTTGATAGGAATGGTTGGACTAGAAGATCCAATGGGTCCCTTCCAACCTGGTTGTTCTGTGATTCTAGGATTCTATGATTCTATGAATTTCTATCAGAATTAAATGGAATTAAAATTGAGCTTAATTATCTCATAGTCCAGAATGCAGTAAACCACCTTCTTGATATGAGAAAAACTGAAGTACTCAAAGACTTTTTTTTTTTCTTAAGGGAGAGTACGAAAGGGTTGTTCAGCCTGGAGAAGAGGAGGCTGAGGGGAGACCTCATTACTCTCTCCAACTCCCTGAAAGGAGGTTGTGGAGAGGAGGGAGCTGGGCTCTTCTCCCAAGGGACAGGGGACAGGACAAGAGGGAATGGCCTCAAGCTCCACCAGGGGAGGTTTAGACTGGACATTAGGAAAAAAATTTTCACAGAAATGGTCATTGGGCATTGGAATAGTCTGCCCAGGGAGGGGGTTGATTCCCTTTCCCTGGAGGGGTTTAAGGGACGGGTGGATGAGGTGCTGAGAGACATGGGTTAGTGATTGATGGGAATGGTTGGAGTCATGATCCAGTGGGTCTCCTCCAAGCTGGTGACTCTGTGATTCTGTGGCACAGAGGTGGTTATGTCCATAAACTTACTTTCACCTAAGGAGGTGGTTAGCTCTCCATAGGCTCCTTCTGCAGGCAGCAGGGGAGAGAGAGATGCTCTCCAAGTGGCTGTTCAGCACTCAAGTCCAGTTTAACAGCTCTGAATTGCTCTCCCGGAGGACGTTTTTTTCTTCCCAGTGACAGTACAGCTTGTACAGGACTGTGAGGTTTAAGCAAAGTGAGAATACTCCATTGAACAAGAAACAATGGGTGATCCCAACCAATTCAGATAATCAACTCGGGGCTGGGTTTCTCCTATTTGACACCTTTAGTAATGCCATTAAACAACTTGAGCTGCCAACAAGAGAAGGGTCTTAGATCTGCAGTAGGTTCTTTTTTAGATTTCTATTCTAAAATCTCTTTTATATTCATCCAACTGAAGGGATTTTTTTTTTATTTATGGCTTCTGTGAAAATTAGAATTTAAATAAGCCTTTAATCCTTTGGAAGAAGCAAATGAGTTCATAGAACAGTCTTATTTAAGAGAATATTGTGTGTGATAGGAATGGTTGGACTCGATGATCCGATGGGTCTCTTCCAACCTGGTTGGTCTATGATTCTATGATTCTGTGATTCTATGAATATGACTCTGTGGCTGCCCCCAAAATGCTTACTGAACTTTTTAGACTTTGTAGTTTATTGTTAATTCATGGAAAGCACCTGATTTCCTATAAGTAGCCACCCAAGATGATGAAAGTCTACAGCGCTGAGGGAACTCCCCTTCTCTTTAAGACATTGGGAAGATTTGTCAGCAGCAGTTCAGCTCCAGAGGATTGTTTCCCGACTGAGGTGACAGACTCAGACAAATAGCAGCCTGAAAACAAGCCTCTAGCTGCTCTTTGCAGGCAGCAGCAACCAGTAGATATTTCCTAAAGTGGAGAGTCTGAAAAAGAGCCTCCTGAGCCAGAGCTGCCACTTTTTAATGTCCTATTTCTTAGTAAACTGTCTGCCCAGGGAGAGGGTTGAGTGACCTTCCTTGGGTGGACGAGGACATGCTTTAGTGATTGATTTGTAATGGTTGGACCTGATGATCCAGTGGGTCTCTTCCAACCTGGTGATTCTATGATTCTATAAATAAATGGGAGAGCTTGGATTTCCTATGTACAAGGTAGACTTTAGTTCTTGACATGCACGGATTCGTGTGAATAACTCCTATTAACACTAATGTCAGCTAAAGGCTTTAGTATTGAGCAGTGTTATTAAAATCCACCTCCTCGATTGCAACCCTTGATTGGGATTAGCATAGGGCCAGCTGGAGTTTCAAAACGGTTGTCAGCAGCAAATTGTTGGTAATTTCATGTGTCAATAATCGTTATTCACCATCTCTAAAACACAGTTGTTAAGGCACAGGGAGCTTTCATTCCCCAGCAAGAGTCATAAAGCGGAGCTAGTCCCGAACATGGTATCTGCTACAGCTCTTTAAAACATTAGCTGCCGCAAAGACAATTAGCTACTTCATCAAAACCCTTTAAGCATTGGCAGGAGCCTTCTGGAGCTGGCCAAGCACACCTGACAGGTATGGGAAAGGTGGGGTGGCCAGTTCAGGGGCACAAGAACTGGTAACACTAGGAAAGAATTTCCAGTGATGGTAATGATTAAATGAGGTGGTTCCTCTGTGTCTTTTCAGGTAGTTGGCTTAGCTTTTCCCTAAGGGCAGAGTTGAGTTAGAACCTTTTCTTTGTATGAGTTGAAATATTAAATTAGAGCGAGTCCAGAGAAGAAAACGAAGCTGGGGAAGGGGTTGGAGAAGGAGACGAGCGGCTGAGAGAGCTGGGGGGGTTTATCCTGGAGAAGAGGAGGCTGAGAGGAGACCTCATTGCTCTCTACAACTCCCTGAAAGGAGGTTGTGGAGAGGAGGGAGCTGGGCTCTTCTCCCAAGGGACAGGATGAGAGGGAATGGCCTCAAGCTCCACCAGGGGAGATTTAGGCTCAACATAAGGAAAAAATTCTTCATGGAAAGGGTCATTGGGCATTGGAATAGGCTGCCCAGGGAGGTGGTTGAGTGACCTTCCCTGGAGGGATTTAAGGGACAAGTGGACGAGGTGCTGAGGGACATGGGTTAGTGATTGATGGGAATGGTTGGACTCCATGATCCGGCGGGTCTCTTCCAACCTGGGTATCCTATGATTCCTATGATTTTATGGTAACAATGGCATGATTAAATAGAGAACAGGGAGTTACTAGAGGATTTTCTACTTTTCTTTGGTTGATTGGGGTTTGGGGTTTTTGGTTTTTTTTTTGAGAAACTGGGGAGTCAGCCTGAAAACAGGTTTTAAAAACAGGGATAGTTTGCAAGGGGGATGGAAAGATCTCAGAAAGGAAAGGAAGAGCCAGAGGCACCCAGATTGGGCACAACCAATTAGGTTTTGATAACCGATTAGTGCTTTGATAACCAATTAGTGTTTGATAGGAATGGTTGGACTCAATGATCTGATGGGTCTCTTCCAACCTGGTTATTCTATGATTCTATGAACCACTTCCACCTGGGGCAGGTAGAGCCCCTCCCAGGTGATAGGAGCTGTGACCAACCCATGGGATTGAGACACTGGGAGACACACATGAGAGTGCACAGAGGGGAATTTGCAGAGGCTTTTTCACTAATGAAGGTGTGTAGGGAGCTGCAGGATCACGATGGGTGGAGGCAGGACTGAAATGTCTGTGTGTGTCTCTGTAGGGTTTGAAACCTTTAAGAATTAGTATAGAAGGAAGTTTATGAACTGTAAGTGCTTATTATCAGTTTAGAAATGACTAATATTGCAGTTTGTCTGTGATATTGTTCATATTGATCCTGAATATATAGTTCACTGTTCTCTGGTTAATCACACACTGTCAGTAAATGCAGAAACTGCTTCAAACCTGATTTGATTTAAAGCACAAGTTGTGGTCATGAGTTTTTTTTCCTGTAACAGCACATAGTGGATAAATATAGAAGCAGCCAGGCACAGGTCCAGTTTTACACCCAGAATAGATTCCAGTCAAGTCTGTGAGTGCTCAGTTCATGCTCTACCCTAAGCAAAAAGGGATGCTCGACCTGAGCAAATGTTAAAGCAGAGAGATAATTACATGCAGTACAATCAAAGCTCAGCTACTGAGTCATAGTTAAAATACTGAGTTATATTTGCACTATTTTACTATGAGGAGTAACTCATAGTGATGATGATAATACTGTCGAGCTGTGTCGAGTAAGTTTTGCAATAGAAAACATATATTTTTTAGAAAATATCATATTTTTTTCCCATTCCCAGCAAAAAACAAGAAAGGAACATAGTGCAGACATCACAATATTCGAATAATGGATAGAATATAGTGGAAGGTGTGACCTAAAGATGTAAGTTACATAAGCTTCATCAAGCAAGAGCTATTTTTATATAGTAATTTATCAAAGATTTTCTTGATTTGCACCTATTCCTCTCAGTCATCAGTGTTCCACAGGGTGAGCTGTGACCAATGTGATGGACACCACTGCAAAACCTTCTGGACACAAATACATGACAGTTAAAGTTTCTGTTGCAAAAGTCAGATATGAACGTAGGGAGATGCTGGAATAAATGTTCAGCTTTCAGTTTTTCCAGATGGGTGCATCAGGCCAGTTCTCCCTGTAACTTAGCCCAAAGGGTGTGGAGGACGCGATGATCCAGTGGGTCTCTTCCAACCTGGTTGTTCTGTGATTCTAAGTGGAGTATGTACAATCTTACATTTCTCTGTATCACATCCCTCCCGAGTCTGAGCAATGCAGGGGAGGAGGTTGGAAGTTTCTGCCCCACTCCATGTTTCTGTATTAGGAAAAATACAGAAAACCACCAGGAGGAGAGGGACCTGGGGGTGTTGGTCGACAACCGACTGACCATGAGCCAGCAGTGTGCCCAGGTGGCCAAGAAGGCCAAGGGCATCCTGGCTTGGATCAGAAACGGTGTAACCAGCAGGGCCAGGGAGGTTCTTCTCCCCCTGGACTCAGCACTGGTGAGGTCGCTCCTTGAATCCTGTGTCCAGTTGTGGGCCCCTCAGCACAAGAAGGATGTTGAGGCTCTGGAGAGAGTCCACAGAAGAACGATGAGGCTGGTGAAGGGGCTGGAGAACAGGCCATATGAGGAGCGGTTGAGAGAACTGGGGGTGTTTATCCTGGAGAAGAGGAGGCTGAGAGGAGACCTCATTGCTCTCTGCAACTACCTGAAAGGAGGTTTGGAGAGGAGGGAGCTGGGCTCTTCTCAGACAGGGACAGGGGACAGGACGAGAGGGAATGGCCTCAAGCTCCACCAGGGGAGATTTAGGCTAGAGATTAGGAGGAAGTTTTTCACACAGAGGGTCATTGGGCATTGGAATAGGCTGCCCAGGGAGGTGGTTGATTCCCCTTCCCTGGAGGTGTTTAAGGGACGGGTGGATGAGGTGCTGAGGGACATGGATTAGTGTCTGATAGTAATGGTTGGACTTGATGATCCGATGGGTCTCTTCCAACCTGGTTGTTCTATGATTCTATGATTCTATGAATTACAATGTCAGAAAGTCACATTACACTCTCTCCTCTTTTTTTTTAATGGTTGGACTCGATGATCCGGTGGGTCTCTTCCAACCTGGTGGTTCTATGATTCTATGATTTTTTTCCACTCTTCCTTATCCCCTTATGTGACACAACTGAGAGCTTTGTATACTGGCTCTGAAAGAGAGACTTGGTTTTTACTGTAAGTTATCTCCCATTTCTGTTCTCTTTTCCTCTTCCCTTACAAATGCAACTCTGTGCATCACCTGCTTCTGTGATTTTCCAAAGCAAATGCCTTCATCCTCCTAAAAGGAAGCAGAGATTAAAAAGGGCCTTTTTAAAAATAAAATGTATTAGCAGTTGCAAAGGGAAAACATCATATTTTATTATTTCTTTAGAAATAGCCCAGAGACAGATCTTTCTCTTCACAAAGTAGAAAATTGAATTATTCTGTCTGAGTGCTCTCTCTTTCCTTCTATTGCTCTCAACTTTCTACAAGCAACAGAGACATCATAAAAAATACATGGAGTCTACAAGGAGAAAAAAAACTCAACTTGTGTAAAGCTAAGAGAAAGGTTTAATAAAAATATTGCTCATAGGTTTTTTTCCTTCTACCTTTTCTCCCCCCAACTCCCCCTCACGTCCTTCAAGCCAGGGAAATGCATCCAGTAACAGAAGCTGGAAACTGAGCACAAATCCTGCCTGAGAGACAGAAAATGTAAGTTAAAGTCTGATGTTTATGATGCTTCTCAGTCCTTGAATGGTGTTAGTGGCAACTCGACAGCAACAAATTACATGCAAGAAACTGTTCATTGAAGGAACTGCTGCAGAGCCTGATATATAAATGCCCTTATTTGCAATAAATATTTAAACATTTTATTAAAAAAAAAAGAAAATAAAAAGAAAATAAACACAAATCAGAGGCTCCATTACCATGATTTGTTTTTAAAGAAGCTAGAATTATGTATCATTAAGCTGGAAAGCTGAAACACTAAAGGGAAATTCTTTCTTGTCCTACTTTTTTCTTCTATTTTTCTATGTGGCAATACTTCCTACTACCTCACATTTTCCGTAAACTCTGATTCTTGGGACATACACACATAACCACACCTAAAAGAACACATACTAGTGCCTACGATGCCAGTTCCAAAGGGGTGGAAGTCTCCAATTGTTTAAAACCCTGTAAATTAATTGATTTCCACAGAGTTAAGTTACTTTTCTCTGGCTAAATATCCAGCCTCCCAGTTTCAATGACACCCAAGCTGAGCAAAAAGTTTTCTGTGCATGGTGAGAAAGAAAAAAACCCAAGATTTAATGGGGTTCTTCTTCTTTGAAGCCCTCTGATAGTCACCCTAACCTTAATTGAAAAGAAGGAAGAGCTTTCTCCCACTCACTCTATGCTGAAAGGGACAGAGAGGAGGAAAGGTCTGTGCTTTTTGTAGCTGTAGGGAGTTTAGTTGAGTGCAAAAGCTGCTACGAAGGTTTCCACAGCCCTGGGTTCAGCTTTGTTCTGCAGGAATATGAAGTGTGCTGAGTCAACATGTAGATCAAAGCGAAAATTTAGCTGCCTAAGTCTTAATCACCTGCTTATCTTCTGTCCCTCTGCTGGATGGGATTTATCCCCCTGCTCTGGCACTGACCCTCCCTGCGCAGCAGCCAAACAGAACCAGGACTCCCACTGGAAGCTGTCGCTGCAGCTGCACGTGCACCAAGCCTCCTCTGTTCTTCTGCCCTGGCCTCCAGGGGGATACCTCTTTGTATTTTAAAACACAGATAGAGGAATAAAAATCATAGAATCATAGAACAACCAGGTTGGAAGAGACCCATCGGATCATCGAGTCCAACCATTCCTATCAAACACTAACCCATGTCCCTCAGGACCTCATCCACCCGTCCCTTAAACACCTCCAGGGAAGGGGAATCAACCACCATCTTGGGCAGCCTGTTCCAATGACCAATGACCCTCTGTGTGAAAAACTTCCTCCTAATCTCCAGCCTAAATCTCCCCTGGTGGAGCTTGAGGCCATTCCCTCTTGTCCTGTCCCCTATTCCTTGGGAGAAGAGCCCAGCTCCCTCCTCTCTACAACCTCCTCTCAGGGAGTTGCAGAGACCAATGAGGTCTCCCCTCAACCTCCTCTTCTCCAGGATAAACAATCCCAGCTCTCTCAGCCACTCCTCATAGGGTCTGTTCTCCAGCCCCTTCACCAACTTCATGGCTCTTCTCTGGACTTGCTCCAGAGCCTCAACATCCTTCTTGTGCTGAGGGGCCCACAACTCAACACAGGCTTCAAGGAGCAGCCTCCCCAGTGCTGAGTACAAAGGGAGAAGAACCTCCCTGGCCCTGCTGGTCACACCATTTCTGATACAAACCCTATTTTTGACCATTCCGTTCACTTTAGCCCTGGCAGCTAAATGTCTCATGGTTTCACACACGTCTTTTAAATGAGCTTTAATCAGTTTAAGTGACAAGGCTGAAGAGCTTCGATCAGTTCAGTGTTTGAGTTGTGAAGATGACATTAGAGTCCTTGCTTCAAAGCCTTCCTGTGATATGTTACAAGTACCATAAAGAAATCAGCAATTAAAACCCAAACTGATACTTCCAACATGTGAAGGGAGAAAAGCTAAAAACCATCTGAAGCGCAGTTGTCTTGAAAACTGAAAACTAATAGGCTACAGGTTTGCTTGCTTTGCTCTCTGAGGTTGTGTGTCTTCTTTAAAAAATTACAAACCCTCAGATGTGATCCTCTGAGCAAACTTCAGTACTAACCTCACACTCATTTTGTTTTCCTGAGCACAGATATGATTGTGTGAATAAATCCAGTTGTGAGCTTAAGGAGCTTTGGCAGGAAAGGAGCTGGAGAGAGATGAGCGATGGAACAAGCCAAGAAAAATAACCCACATTAACCTTCAACATCCTCTGTAACATCTAAAGATGATAAAGGGAAGTTTGTGAGTTAGTTTCAGAAGAATGTTGCTCTCTGTTAGTGCAAGTAGGAAGCTACAAAGTAGTAGAAAATATAATGTGGGAAAAAAGAGAATCCACAATTTGCCATATCCTATCTATACAGCCTGCTTTGTGACAAGTCATTGCTCAACCAGAGTTCAGAGATACCAGGAATCCTAACAAATTCTTAATCTGAGCTGATAAACACATCTGTGCCAGTGTCCTTACCGACTGCTAGTGTGTTGATTTAATGTTTGTAAACAACTTAATCAAACTCTTTTTGATAGGAATGGTTGGACTCGATGATCCGGTGGGTCTATTCCAACCTGGTTGTTCTATGATTCTATGATTTTAGACATTTCACAGAAGCTGTGATTGTTTGACCTCTCCTTTTAGCTGCAGTTTGTAGCTCTGCTTTTCTGGGATTTAGTTAAAGAAATCATCTGTTCTAGGGGAATATCCAATGGGATAGAAATCATCAGTGCAATGCCAGCTTATCCATCCCCAAAAGTTGTTTTAAGGGGATGATATTATCATAGAATCATAGAACAACCAGGTTGGAAGAGACCCATCGGATCATCGAGTCCAACCATTCCTATCAAACACTAACCCATGTCCCTCAGCACCTCATCTACCAGTCCCTTAAGCCCCTCCAGAGAAGAGGAATCAACCTCTTAGGAGAAGACTTGTCCCAACTCTGTTAATCCCCACATTCCTGGAACATGGATGGACCATGTCCAAAAGATCTATCAGGTGGAAAAAGGAAGGAGAGAAACAAGAACTGCTGCAATTAAAAACTGTATGACAATGACATAAAATACCACGGGCTCTGCTGTCCTTCTCAGAAAAGAATTAATGCCCAGAAACGGCTTCTTGGACCACTGCTGCTTTAATAATAACACAGGCTTGCACTTAAGGCGTAATCTCATCTATTGTTTCTGACTGAATTTGTAATAGAGATCACCTAAGGAAAATTACTTGATGGTGCTGCCTATCTGCAATTAGACATGCTCGTGTGTGGAAATAGACGCTATCATTTACCAACAGCAGTTCTGAGGGTAGTTTGCATCAAAATGTTTCTCACATCGACGAGATGCAATCTTTGTCAAATGAGGCCAGGCAGAAAAATATCCATGAACTTAGTGAAATAAGAGAAGTAACAAATTATGTATTCTGCCTGCTTGCCAGCTGCTTTATATCCACTGGCACTTGTTTTTTAATCCCATACGCAAAATAATCTTATTCAAATCGGTAGTTACAAGCGATGAAAGTGAGAAACAAAACTTTCTAAAAAAATAGTGAAATATATTGGACATTTAAGTTATATTTTGCTCTCTACAACTACCTGGAAGGAGGATGTAGAGAGGAGGGAGCTGGGCTCTTCTCCCAAGTGACAGGACGATAGGGAATGGCCTCAAGCTCCACCAGGGGAGATTTAGGCTAGAGATTAGGAGGAAGTTTTTCACACAAAGGGTCATTGGGCATTGGAATAGGCTGCCCAGGGAGGGGGTTGATTCACCTTCCCTGGAGGTGTTTAAGGTGCAGGTGGATGAGGTGCTGAGGGACATGGTTTAGTGTTTGATAGGAATGGTTGGACTGGATGATCCGATGGGTCTCTTCCAACCTGGTTGTTCTATGATTCTGTGATTTTGGTTCTATGCTTCTAGAAATCTCAATGTGGAATTCCTAAGTACAATCCTGCAACTTCCCTACAGAACAATGACCACAGCATCTTTCTAGTGAGGGATATAAAAGTCTGTGTGATATCTGATACGGTCAGAACACTCTGACTATGATGTTTGAATCCCAGTTGTATTTGACATAGTTTTGCTGATTACACCTTCTCAGATAGATTTTACTCCATTTTTTTCAGGAGAAAATCTGAGATACAAAAAAATTCGGTATCTTATTCCACATGAGGAATCTGGGTTGATACTGAGGCTGCCTTTGATCCACACAGAAATCCATGTAAACAAACTCAAGCACTTAGCTTACTACCTTGAAAGGAAATATCCTGAAGCATAATGTGTCAGGGGGATTAAAACCTTGATAAGAGCTACAGAACCTTTAGGAGCACTGACTACGATGCTAGTTCGTCTTATAAAGCCACTTGCAGGAGTTAACGAGTCAGGTTTTCCAGGACTCTGTAGCAGACACAATAGGTGCTGGGTCCATCACCTCACAACGTTTCTCGCCCTAAGCAATTGTTGATTTTGTCTATATCTAATATTTTTCCAGGCCATTAGCATGAGCAATGAGGATTTTCTCCTCTCTCAGTCTCAGACAAAGGATTAGGAAAATCATAGAATCATAGAATCACCAGGTTGGAAGAGACCCATCGGATCATCGAGTCCAACCATTCCTATCAAACACTAACCCATGTCCCTCAGCACCTCGTCCACCCGTCCCTTAATCACCTCCAGGGAAGGTGAATCAATCCCCTCCCTGGGCAGCCTATTCCAATGTCCAATGACCCTCTGTGTGAAAAACTTCCTCCTAAAGATCAAAAAAAACTCCGAACTTTTTAAAGATCCCAAAACTTCCTCCTAAAAGATCCATGCATGATGGAGGGGAGCATGGGGAGGAAGTAAACAATTTTCGGGATTGCTCTTCTCATTATTCTGAGCTGGCAGGATCCAAAGGCAGCATTTTAATTAGAAGAGACCCTCATCAGATCTACCACTTTGATGATCTCACCTAACAGTTCAGGAGCTATGGGACACACTGTGCAGCAGAACTGAGATCATAGAATCATAGAATTATCGAATCATCAGGTTGGTAGAGACCCATCGGATCATCGAGTCCAACCATTCCTATGAAACACTAACCCATGTCCCTCAGGACCTCATCCACCCGTCCCTTAAACCCCTCCAGGGAAGGAGTGAGCCTCCGGGCTCCAGACTATTGAAATGATGGGCAGGAGCTTTGAGAGGATGGATGAGACAGAGATGCAGTTATTCTTTCCCCCAGTTCATCCAACTATATCAGCACTGACTTCTATCCTCTCTCCGTGTGTACCTGCAGTGTCAGCAGGTAGCTCTGTGACCGTGTTCCGTTTCCAGTGGTTGTGCTTTTCAACTTTTCCTTCTTCTGTGCTGAGGTGATTATGGTTGCCATAACTACCAGAGGTCATGCACCGTGAAACCTTGGAAGGATGTAACTGCACCGAACTGTGATGTTCCTATCACATCCTTAATGTACCCAGAGATCTCAGGGATGTTCCCACAGGGTTTGAACAAGCTGGGGTCCCTCCCCAGGGAAATGTAAACCTGACAAACAAGGGATAGCTGAGGGGTTGGGGCTGCTGAGTGAGTGCTTTTCAAAGGTTTTTGAACATTTCCCATCTTCCTTTCTCACTTAAAGCATGACAAGAATGCATCAGGAGATCCACAAAGATCTGCATCAGCTCTGTGGGAGACCTTCTGCATTTCCCAGAAACCTACAGTGCCTTCTCCGCTTTTACCAGGCAGCCTGATGTGCTACAATCAGTGCTGAGCCTGCTGCTACTTAGAATCATAGAATAACTAGGTTGGAAGAGACCCATTGGATCATCGAGTCCAACCATTTCTAGCAAACACTAAACCATGTCCCTCAAGACCTCATCCACCTGTCCCTTAAACACCTCCAGGGAAGGTGAATCAACCACCTCCCTGGGCAGCCTATTCCAATGACCAATGACCCTTTCTGTGAAAAACTTCCTCCTAATCTCCAGCCTAAATCTCCCCTGGTGGAGCTTGAGGCCATTCCCTCTCGTCCTGTCCCTTGGGAGAAGAGCCCAGCTCCCTCCTCTCCACAACCTCCTTTCAGGGAGTTGTAGAGAGTAATGAGGTCTGAGTAATAAACAATTCCTCACATTATCACCTCTGCCTCTATCACTTCGTGCATTTGATCCACATCATAAGCTCTCCAGGGGATCTACCATATTCTTGCAGATGCACTGGGTTTGTATTAAGTTATCATTCTCTATTGACAAAACCACACAGTAACATAACAAGAAGGTAATAGGAACTTGTGAAACTCAGAAATCAGCACAATGTAGGACACGAGTGCATCAATATTTATAAACACTCAAACCATTCTTGTAAGTAAACCTCCATCCCTCTTGCTTCAACCACCTCTGCCCCTGAGGCAAGAGAGCTCTTCCCTCTCTTGCATCCACTTCACAAAGTTATAAACTGTACCAATTCCTCCACTGTCTCAGTAAAAGTCTTAAAGATCTACATATTTCTTCCTTTTTTTCTTGGTTCCATTCCTGTCAGAACACCAAATACCTGGCGTCCCACACAGTATTGAATCATAGAATGGTTTGGGTTGGAAGGGACCTTAAAGATCATCTAGTTCCAACCCTCCTGCCATGGGCAGAGTCACTTCTCACTAGATCAGGTTACCCAAGGTTCAACCTGGCATTGAACCCCTCCAGGGATGGGGCAGCCACAGCTTCCCTGGGCAACCTTTTCCAGTGTCTCACCACCCTCACGGTGAAGAAATTCTTCCTAATGTCTAGTCTAAATCTGCCCCTCTCCAGTTTATAGCCATTCCTCCTTGTCCTATCACCACAAGCCTTTGTGAACAGTCCCTCTCCAGCTTTCTTGTAGGTTCCTTTCAGGTACTGGAAGGTCACTATAAGGTCTCCTCGTAGCCTTCTCTTCTCCAGGCTGAACAAACCCAACTCTCTCAGCCTGTCAT
Source organism: Coccyzus lansbergi (assembly GCA_033558105.1). Lineage (NCBI taxonomy): Eukaryota > Metazoa > Chordata > Aves > Cuculiformes > Coccyzidae > Coccyzus > Coccyzus lansbergi. The sequence continues at coordinate 268,162 of JAUMJK010000409.1, read as the reverse complement.
AGAATCATAGATCAACCAGGTTGGAAGAGACCCATCGGATCGTCGAGTCCAACCATTCCTATCAAACACTAACCCATGTCCCTCAGCACTTCATCCACCCGTCCCTTAAACCCCTCCAGGGAAGGAGAGTCAACCACCTCCCTGGGCAGCCTATTCCAATGCCCAATGACCCTTTCCGTAAAAAACCTCCTCCTCAAGTTTGTTCTGCTGCTGGTCCAGGGACACTTGTCTGGCGTCTGTATTAGTTACAAATGCTGTTAGTAGCTCGTTTAGCTTGGTTATTACTCTTCACACAAGTCAGCAAGAGCTTTGCAAGTATGTGTAAGAGCAACAACAAAAATAAATTTTGAATTTCCAATGTGCTGTGCTCAAAAAATAAAGCTACTCGAAAAGGAAATAAATAGATTTACTGCAAAGAAAATAAATATATTAAAGTAACAGCACTGAGCTTAAGTTATTATCGTACAACATCAGAACCCTGAACAGTGCTTTCTAAAACCAGCAAATATTATTTCCAGTTGTAAATCTTTTAAAACTACTTCAGCATTTTTCAAAAAAACCAAAGTTTTATTGTAATAACTGTGTTCCAGATAGCGTGTTCCTCCTTTTTTTTTCACTTTAGTAAAATCCCCTGAAGGCACCAAGGCACAGTCATTAGTTTAACAATAAGATAACTGAAAGGAAATTCATCTCACCTTCATAAAATAAGAAAAAAGGTTCAAAGATCAGAAAAGGAATGGCAAGTCCTTCAAAGGACGCAAATACAAGGCAGTATATACTGGTAGCTTACTAGAAACTTGGCTGCCCCTCCTTTCCCTGTTCTCCCTTTGATCTCCACCTAAACATCAGAATCCAGCTTTTAAAAGACTTGAAGTGCCTTTCATTTTCTCTCAGCTGCCTGAGGAGCAACAACTCCCACACCTTACATGAAAGAATTTATTTCTCTCTAAAAATAACTTCGGTTTCCAATGTCCCCTACAAAGAGGTTGAAACAGCTTATCCTCAAGCCTGAGAAGACAAAAGAAGGTAATTGCATGGGTAAGACGCTACCTACAGCAGGGGAGAAGGCAGAGGAGTCATTACAGATCTAGCTGGAGCAGCAAGGGAACAACTCCTGCTTGTCACTTCTGTGAGGACAAAGGGCAGTTCATATGTGACAACCTCTGGGCCCCTCATACGAGGATCATTAACGCTGCCCACACTGAGCCTCTATAGATATAACCTAGCAATTCTTATCCTTATGACTTATCCAAGTGTTTTCTGGGTTTTTGTTTTCCCCTCCACACAGTTTCCTCCTTGTAAATGCTGAGACCACTGCAACTTTTTACTCATATGAATGTTAATTTTCTCTGTCCTTCAGCTAACGTTACTTAGTGTCAAGTACATCACATAAGCTTTTACTTTCATTGTGGTTAATTTAAGTTAAAAGCCAAGGTCAGGAGACTGGGATAGGTTTTCACTGCTCACAGAAGTGTCTTTCTTCACTCACTCTTCTCTGTGTCATGACATGGTTGGACTGGATGATCCTATGGGTCTCTTCCAACCTGGTGATTCTATGATTCTATGACTCTATGATTCTATGATTCTATGATTCTATGAGATGAGTCAGATGGGATGAGCAAACCTCCAAGATGAAACTCGGACCAATTCAACCACCAAGGTTCAGATCCTCAGGTGCAATAAAGCTGCTTTGTGGGTTTCAGGATGGTAGAAGCATGAGAGATTTCACTACTAGGTTTGCCCAGGTGAGCCAAGAGAGCACCATCTCTCCAATTACTTAGAGGAAATCTGACATATAACATGAGACTAACCCTATAGTTACACTTAGCCTAGAGAAGAGGAGGCTGAGAGGAGACCTCATTGCTCTCTACAACTACCTGAGGGGAGGTTGTGGAGAGGAGGGAGCTGGGCTCTTCTCCCAAGGGACAGGGAACAGGATGAGAGGGAATGGTCTCAAGCGCCACCAGGGGAGATTTAGGCTAGAGATTAGGAGGAAGTTTTTCACAGAAAGGGTCATTGGGCATTGGAATAGGCTGCCCAGGGAGGGGGTTGATTCACCTTCCCTGGAGGTGTTTAAGGGACGGGTGGATGAGGTCCTGAGGGACATGGGTTAGTGTTTGATGGGAATGGTTGGACTCGATGATCCGATGGGTCCCTTCCAACCTGGTTGTTCTATGATTCTATTCTATGATTCTATGATAGTCAGTACACGTAGGTAAATATCCAATGTGTGCTTGTCCTACTTAAAAGTGTCAGTTCGGGAGAGGATGGATGATCTGCCTGCCCTGTTTATATTTCACCATTAAAGGCGCAAAAGGAACATGCGTTAATCACTGACCTGATAGGAAGTCTGGCATTGCAGCTTGAAAGAGAAAATCGTTGTTGTAATTGGAACTAATGGCTTGTGGCCATGATAACTCGTGGCAAGGCACAATATTAATGTCACTTTGTCTGGTGACAGAATATCTTATGCCCACTTACTCGCAGTCTGCCACCGCTCCGGCTGATGCAAACTGACACTGTCTTCAGGCCAGATCAACAAAAACGGCTTCGTTGTCTTTCATCCCTAAAAGAGAGATTCGCAGTATTATTACCTAGTGTCACCTGAAAGTGACAAATAGAAGGACAAGCTGGGACTCCTCTTGTCAGCACTTAATCAGGAGCTGGTAATTACTTCTCTGCAGTTATTCCCTTTTTGTGTTCCATACCAAGTGTGCTCAGGTTAGTATCGAGAATAACTGGATGGACAACTCACCCAGGAAAATGCACATCGAAGCACATAAAGGGAGGAAGAGAATTTTCCTCCTGCTGGTGAGTTAAGTGCAAGAGGTGATGTTGTCTAATAAAATAATATTAGTATATCCAAAGTGAGAATATATTGAATTTACTTAGCTGTATGTAAAGATCATCTTCTGAAAAATTCACAAGTTGTTTACTCTTGCAGATTGTTTTTTATTCATAGAATCATAGAATCACCAGGTTGGAAGAGACCCATCAGATCATCAAGTCCAACCATTCCTATCAAACACTAAACCAAGTCCCTCAGGACCTCATCCACCTGTGCCTTAAACCCCTCCAGGGAAGGTGAATCAACCACCTCCCTGGGCAACCTATTCCAATGCCCAATGACCCTTTCCGTGAAAAACTTCCTCCTTCCTGTTGTTTCCAGAACTTGCAGTGTTCTACAACAGAGGTTGTTTTACCAGTTTGGAGCTATCATGGTTTATTACACTAAGAACTGGCATCTGAACTGACATCAGAACTGATTTTATAATCTTGTAATCCTTTTCCTTTCGAGACAGAAGAGGGTCATGGTTTTTGCAATCATTTATTTTCCAGTCTTGATCAGAGTTGCTGAGGATATGAGGACCATTGCCTCCATGTCATAGGAAAAAAGTCCGTATCAGTGATGCTGGGTTTGACCTAAAGCCCATCAGACGCATCAATTCAAACTCCTCCTACAGCAGTTTGGGCTTCAAGATCAAAGTACTCAAATCATAACTGTACAGTACAATTAGGAACTTTGAACTAGTGGATTGATTAGATGTCTCCTAAATGCTATTTCAGCTCCTACGAGCTGCATAATAGGAGGAGTGTGATCCATGAGTACAGGCTGTTTCATAAGGACAGGCAAGGAAGAAGTGGTGGGCTCCATATGGAGAACACTGAATGTATGGAAGTCAGATGTGATAATCGTGGAAGTCCTGTTCAATGCCTTGGTCCAGGTCCAGGGAGGTTCTTCTCCCTCTGGACTCAGCACTGGTGAGATCAAACCTCAAATCCTGTGTTCAGTTGTGGGCCCCTCAGCACAAGAAGGATGTTGAGGCTCTGGAGCGAGTCAGGAGAATGGTTGGACTCAGCAGAATGGTTGGACTCGATGATCCGATGGGTCTCTTCCAACCTGGTTGTTCTACGATTCTACGATTCAATGATTCCCAAAGAACACAGGACTTGTGTGCTTTATCACAGTGTGGATATTAGACCAGCTCTGAGCCACGAAAGGTCAGTTTCCAAGCTAGTGTATAATAAACTTAATAGGCTTTTATTGATACAATAATGTATTTCACATAATAACTTCCAACTCGTCAGCTCCTGTTGACATCATCCTGCAAACTGGCACTTTAACATTCAGCATAAATCCCAGAGATGTCTAACTTTTTTCTTTAGCCTCTTTTTATTGACACTTAGAAGTAAACGATCTGTGTCTCATCATAATCTACCATATCATCATCTTCTGCCTGTGCCCTGATCAGCGACAAATTGATCATTACAATTGTTTCCATTTCACATTTTTTCTGTTTTATTTAGAAATACAGTGGTGGTATTTCTCATTTGTCTGGAAAACAATATTTTCTACTCTATTTAGGACACTTTCAGACTGAAATTCTTTTTTTTTTCCCTTCCTGTCTTGTAAAATCAAACCTACATATGTATGTTATTACACATTTTATATATATAAAAAAAAATATATATATACACACACTATATATATATATATATACACACATTTTATATATATAAAAAATATATATATGCATATAAAAATGTGTAATAATATACGTATGTAGGTTTGATAATATAATATAAATAATATAAATAATATCTATAAAAAAAATTTTTGCCTGTCATGGTTTGCTACTGGAAAATCAACGTAAGATGGACCTTGTATTTTCTAGATAAAATAAAAAGGAAGAACACTTTGGAATAAGTTTGCAGAAATTTTGGATTATTGCATTAGTTTAAATTAGTTTTTCAAATATAATAATATGTGAGATATATATTTTTATATATATTATATATATTTTTATATATATTTTACACATTATATATATTATATTTTTTATATATATTACACATATATTACACATTATATATTTATATATAAAAATATAATATATATAAAAAACTATATATCTCACATATATATTATTGTATTTGAAAAACACGTTATAAATTATTCCAGTAGGAATTGAGAATTGCATTTAAACTAATGCAATAATCCAAACTTTCTGCAAACTTATTCCAAAGTGTTCTTTTTTTATTTTATCTTGAAAATGCAAGGTCCATCTCACATTGATTTTCCAGTAGCAAACCATGACAGGCAAAATCCAGCCTCTAGCTCAAAAGACTCCCTGAGTTCAGTGAGTCTTGTGTTCTTATTTAAAGCTTATTCTTTCCTGGAGCCCCTCAGGATTTGTACTGCCAGGTACCACCTTTTCACACTCGCTGTCCAGCCTATTATTCTCAGCATTTCTTGCTCCCAAGTGTCCTACAAAGAATTTGCTTCTGCAACCGGATCTCCTTGCTCTTACCCTATTAGTGTCTGGAACAGTCGCATTTCACCCTGGAGTGTGACCCAGGGAGTGGGAGAAGAAGTTCACTATATCAACTTCACAGACGGCTTTGAAAAATGACCCCATAGACTGCTTGCGGGAGAATTTGCAATAGATCTTGTAAATATTTCTCTGCTGTATAATTCTCTGCTTAGGCAAGTTTTCGCTTTGGATCAAATCGTGGTCCGTGAGAGGGCATTATTACTAGACAAAAAAAAAAAATAAACCTTAAGAAATTATGATGCTTCGTGAAATAGTGGAGGCTTGGGGGGAGTTATTGACTATTCTAAAAGGAATGCAGGAGCAGCCTGTGTTAGAGTCATTCACCTTCGCAGAGATCATTGCTGGATGACAGCTCTGCTAACAGGGCATTTCTAGGCAGAGGCATGATTTGCCCTAATAGAGCCATTATGAAAATAAACGTCTCTCTTTATCCCCTCTCAACTGAAATAAGGGCTTATGAGGCTGTATTTTGAGGTAGTCCGCGTGGTACATATGGTCTCCTTCTTGATTTGTTTCGAAGACGAATCACTCCAAGAAGTTCCATTTGAAAAGTAGTAAAGATCAGACTGAGCTTGAATCTAGAGCTTGCTAAGCTAACTTTTTTAAAGAATAAAAAAGGTGGCAGTTCTTTTTCCTGTCCTTTTGTGTAATTAAATGAATCAGGGCGAAGTCACATTTTTATAGGACCTTGAAAATATCATCGTGTTCCTTAGGAGTCTTATTTATTTTCTTAGAAAGTGAAAAGCAAAGGTATGATTCGGAAAGCTCTGAAAGTCCAGCTATGCTTAATTGTGGCAACTGGTTAAAAAAAAAAGCAAAATTGGAGGAATTATTCCTATGGAAAAGCTTCATTTGGGAGCACATGCCTTTTTTCTCTGTTTTATATACTAAAATTCACATACGTGTACGTTTGTGTGTGTGTGTCCTGTCTATCAATAGCTGTACCTTCTGGGGCTCTACAAGACTGCATTTAAAATTATAAAAGCTTTTAAGAAAAACCTTCCATGCCAATAAATAGTGAAAAACTTGCAGCCCTAAACTAGTCAATTATTTCTAAGTTGTCTGCCATTCAGACATGGCCCTTGTCCCTCTACGTGTGTTGTCGGCGCATCCTAGAGCTGCTTTTGAGCCTCAGGCTGAGAAAGCTGGATATCTCTATTCATTAATACATCAAAAGTGTGTATCCCCTGCTGTGGAGAAAGGGCAACTGCTCTGGGTCTGGCTGGAAAAGCACAGGGCTAGAAGATGCATGTGAGCACTCCAGACTTCCAAATCCATTCTGCTGCAAGTTGGGGGAAGAACAGAGCGTAACTACAGGAGGTGGCACTGATGGAAAAGATGATTGATCCAGGCAGTAGTCTGGAAAGATTCTCAAGAAGGAATTCACAAACCTATTAATACAAAATAATATTTAATCCACTATTAAACATAAGTCAATTTACTATTGCATTCAATAGTCAATGGAACAGAGGCCTTTCTTCCAGGAACAGAGAAAAGTTGTTGGCATGAAAACGACGAGAATGACAATAAATCTAGGGGACAAGGTACTGTCACAGATGTCACCAGTGCAGTTACATCAACGTAGAAAAGATTTTATAAATGAAAATTTCACACTTGATTCAGTTCAGTCGTTGGACATGAGTTAGCGTTTGATGGGAATGGTTGGATTCGATCCGGTGGGTCTCTCTTCCAAGCTGGTGGTTCTGTGGTTGAAAACCTTGGAAGGAAGATATCTGAGTGCATCAGCAACAAACCTGATGCCCAAACCTTCCATTTCCTCATAAAAATATCTGAAAATAAAAAATATCATGAAAATATCTGAAAATAAAAATATCATGAAAATATCTGAAAGAATGCATCTTTAGGACACTGGAGAAAGAAGTGCTTTCTGCAATAAGATGCTCTCCTAAAACCGAGTGATCTTCCTGATCTTAAACTTTTAATTCCATTCCTGTGTTTTGATAGAAATTGAAAACCTTTACCATTGTTATCCTGGATCTCTAAGCTGTCCTAATGATTTGGCATCCTAATCAAGACTCCCATCCACTTGCTAAGCAGTTTTTGCTCTTTCAATTCGCTAAAGTTATAGACAAAGAAATTGTACCACTGCAGAAGTATCAACCAGAGAGGACAAGTAACTAATTCCAATCTAACAGCGAAACGTTTTTAAAGCCAATGAGATTGGAATGAGGAGAGTAAAAATCTAATTGGTCTTACATATGGAAGGTAATTCAGAACTTGGATCATTCCTCTTCCCTTTGTCTGTTTCTCCCTTGTTTTTATCAATCCTTTTTTTTTTGAAGGAGAACAAAGCTGATGAAGAAAACGCATGAAGTTCTCAGGACATCTTAGACCTCTGTACATAACCAATTGCTAGCAGCAAAACAAAAGTTTCAATTTTTTTTCTTTTTATTTCCTTGTTAAGAACAGTTGGGTTTGTTGGGATGTAATGATTCTGAGAATTATGCCACCTCTTTATTTTTATGACTGGAATGGTTATAGTCAGCTCAGAGTCTTGGTCGGAATTAGATTATTTAATTCAATTGAACCATATGGCAACAATTGCAACTCTGCTTCTTAGGAAGAGGCTTAGACTCTTCATCTCTGGGCCTGGGACACACAGCAATATTCAAGCAAATTGCATAAAATTCCTATTCCGGACAGTACAGATCAGGTAAAATTCCTTTTCATATCCAAACATAGAATCATAGAACAACCAGGTTGGAAGAGACCCATCAGATCATCGAGTCCAACCATTCCTATCAAACACTAACCCATGTCCCTCAGGACCTCATCTACCCACACCTTAAACACCTCCAGGGAAGGTGAATCAACCTCCTCCCTGGGCAGCCTGTTCCAATGCCCAATGACCCTCTGTGTGAAAAACTTCCTCCTAACATTAAGAGAAATGGGAAGTGAATAACACGGATTCACTTGCATGTGTTCTCAGCACTTCAGAGTAGTGAAAATATGATATTGTGAGGAGATGTAGCCTGCGACATCGCTTCCTTCTCTATTGCATAACAGCCGAGTGCTGGCACCTCCTTTGTCATTTGTGACATCTTGATCACCCATCAAAAAAAACCCCCAAAACATTAAAACATATGGAGAAGAAACCACAAACATCCTAAAATAAGAATATAAACCATAAGACAAATTAGCTGAAAGCATTTTGCTGCTGCATATAAGGAGCCAGAGGAAACAGTCCAACATTCTAGAAAATCAGTCCAAATTTGCAGAATTATCACTTTAGTCCAACTTCTCAAAACGCAACAAAGCACTCAACTTGGAGAAATGTAACTGAATTTATTTGGGGCTGTTTAGACTGTTTAACTGCTTATTGTGTTTTCTGACTATGAGAAAGAGAAGGGAAGGAGTTTGCCCAATATCGATGCCCATTTACAACTTCTTTAAGAGATAAAATTACTGCTCTGGGCTGTAAAAGGTGCCTTCAGGATCATAAGGAGATTAGCTCTGGAATTGCAGGAAGCTCTAGAATTTTCTCTGGATGGCAAACTACATTATACTGAACCAAGGGGGTTGTTATAGGATTTCTGATATCGAAGGGAAAAAATATAATGTAAATCATTAATTTGATGGTCCTCAGCTAAACTTAATTAAAAGTTGAACATTTCTTTTATCATTTTCTCACTTCCTTCACCCATATCTTAAAAAATGTTATTCTTGGGCTTAGAGTAAAGTAAGAAAGCTTCACATAAAGTTAAAGTCTTTTGCCATCACCAAAGATAATGGTTTGTTTGCCTAAGGGGGAAACGGAATGAATTGTAAGTAATATAAAACATTCCTTCTAATTTCTTTTTTTTTTTTTTTTTCTCCTGCTCTATAGCATTTCTTTAACTATAATCAGATGGAGGTTTAGGCCTGTAGGGCTGCAATTTAGAGGAGAAGCTTTTTAACCCACAGTCATCCCGGGAAATGTCATCTTTTACAGAAACATTCGTTACATCGATGTGTTCCTCAAGAGTTTCTGGTTTGCTACCAGCCTAGGGGGATTTTATATATATATAAAATATATATATGTATATAAAAACACACATATATATATTTATATATAAAACCATATATATAAACAAACATATATATATATAAACACACACACACATATATATATGTGTGTGTGTTCATATATATATATATAAAAACAGCCAATATATATAAACCAGCCAATCCTATTTCAGGTGTTTGCAAAATTTCTGCTTCAACCAAGATGAGGAAATCAATATATATCACTCAGAGTGGAGATTTTTCAAAAAAAAATGGCTTTCAAACCTACTCTCGTTTGCTCAAACTAAAATACGCATTTCACAGAAAATTAATAAATCAGGATGACTGAAGAAGAACATGAATAAAATAACAAAGGGAATCAAACAAGCACGTCAGGAAATGCAAACGTCTTCACTTCAAATATTGCTGTTCCAGTATTTCATGACAAGGTTCCCTTCCTTGTTTTCTGCTACAAGAAAATTGAACGGCTGGTAATAAGACTTTTTGAACAGAATTCTTACTTGTCTTTGGTAGAATTTTAAGGAAAGGGTACAAGTTACCATGTCAGTGAATTTACTCAAGCCCTTTGCTTACACAAGCAGCAGAGAGTGGTAAAGGTTTGACTACTACCATGTGAAATGCAATTGAAAATAGTAAATTTGCACTTTTCTTGCTTTCTAAATCTTGTCCTTTTCTTTTTTCTTATTCAAAAAAGAAAATCTTCTGAATTCACTGATCCAGTTCCTCCAGCATTTCAGGCCTCGTGACTGCTTCTTTATAAGGTTCTAGAGGACAGATTTTAGGGCTAACTTACAATCATAGAATCACAGAATCATCAGGTTGGAAGAGACCCACCGGATCATTGAGTCCAACCATTCCTATCAAACACTAAACCAAGTCCCTCAGCACCTCACCCACCCGTCCTTTAAACCCCTCCAGGGAAGGTGAATCAACCCCCTCCCTGGGCAGCCTGTTCCAATGCCCAATGACCCTTTCCATGAAAAACTTCCTCCTAATCTCCAGCTTAAATCTCCCCTGGTGGAGCTTGAGGCCATTCCCTCTCGTCCTGTCCCCTGTCCCTTGGGAGAAGAGTCCAGCTCCCTCCTCTCTACAATCTCCTCTCAGGTAGTTGTAGAGAGCAATGAGGTCTCCCCTCAGCCTCCTCTTCTCCAGGATAAACACCCCCAGCTCTCTCAGACGTTCCTCACAGGGCCTGTTCTCTAGTCCCTTCACCAGCTTTGTTGCTCTTCTCTGGACTCACTCCAGAGCCTCAACATCCTTCTTGTGCTGAGGGGCCCACAACTGAACACAGGATTCAAGGAGCAGTCTCCCCAGTGCTGAGTCCAGAGGGAGAATCACCTCCCTGGCCCTGCTGGTCACACCATCTCTGATCCAAGCCAGGATGCCATTGACCTTCTTGGCCACCTGGGCACACTGCTGGCTCATGGTCAGTTGCTGTCGACCAACACCCCCAGGTCCCTCTCCTCCTGGCAGTTTTCCAGCCAGGCTTCTCCCAGTCTGTAGCTCTGCATAGGGTTGTTGTGCCCCAAGAGCAGGATCCAGCATTTGGCCGTGTTAAACCTCATGCCATTACTTAGTGGCTGTCCTTCCACCCCAAACACCAGCCTTAGGCTCCTGGGAAGCCTTTATCCCTGGGAACATTTCCATGGGTGGAAGTTATCCAAGGAGTATTTCCTTTCCAGACTCCAGGGCTGGAGCATGGTAGAAGGGAGTACCCCACCATGGAAAGAGGCTGGATCTGGCAGGACAGGAAGGATTCCTGGAATTACAAACCCTAAAAACTTAGGAATGTGTTGCTTTTTTTTAAGTGTAAGGAAGGTAGAATTAAATGCGTGTGCACTGTGTCCAAACAGAGAGGAAGATCAAGCAGATCAAAACTTATTTTCACTGCTAAATTAGCCTTTCTGACTTTTTCTCTCCCAGGCAGTAGAGCCCAAGCTCCCACTTAGCTTTGCAGGTTCTCCCAGGCTTTGCCTATTTTACTTATTCTACGGAAAAAAAAAAAGAAAATGTTTAAGAAAGGTGAGATTTGGAGAGGTAGGGACTGAACTCTTGCTCTCCTAAGCTGTCAGTTTCCCTGGAGAAAATTAAGGAAATATCAGTAGAGCCTCAGCAAAGCAATTAAGACCTTGCAGAGGACTGGAAAGGTCCTTCACACGAGGAGCCCTTTTAAAACTCTGTGTGTTCATCTGTATGTGAGGAGGGACGGAGGAAATGGAAGCAAAATGTCAGCCCTAGTAACACCTACTGGATCTCTCACTTTCAAGAACATCTAAGAATGGAGGAGTCTGGGAAATAGCAGTCGTGATGAGCGAAAATTTCTCACATCCTGTAACGTTTTAGTGCAACCATAAGCAGAAAATAATGTTTTTCTCACTCAGCAAAGTAACACCTCTCGCTCTCAATGCAGTAGTTGATAAATCAGTTAAAATAAAATGTAAATTGAGTTTTCCATCTGGCCACTGCGATATCCAATAACTCAAGCCAAATAATGTGTTGTCTTTAAGAAAATCATTCCACCAATCAGAACTGTACACCCTGCCCCTTCTTTCCCTCACGGCTCAGTTTAAAATTGAAGATAATGACTAGTTTTACAGAACAAAGATGAAGGCAAAGTGTGTTTTGAGAAAATTCTTTCAACCTCTGCTTTAGCTTCCCTGTGAAATCCATATGGTTGTATTTTTCTCAGTTGAGCCCATGATAAGAAATTAAGTCAAGTAAATTCAAATGTGCCTCTTTAGATAAAGCCGTGATTCATTTAGCAATCACCATTGTAATCCAGTTCTAAAACGACTGCTGAGCTAAATGGATTTGTGCAAACTTAACGTCAACTTGCATCAGCTTTTTTCTTTTTTTCTTTTTTTTTTTTTTTTTTGGTGTGTGTGTTGTGTTTTATTTATTTTGTTTTGGATATTTTTGGTAGACATCTATTTTTCTAAATTTAATTAACTCCACATGAACTTTTCCGTATTTCTTTAACCACACTTTGAAGGACAAGGCCATCCATTTTGTCATCTAACCCTTATATCAAAGGGACAAAAGATTCTGAAGTTTAACACCTGAAGGAAATTTCTTTCCTTCTACAAGATATAGATAATACTATCATCAACAATGCCTAGGTCAATGTTTCAAAACACAGTTATAAAACTTCCCTTTGGGGAACTCTTTATGTATTTTTAAAGACAATTCTTTCAAATGAATAAATGTGATGTGAACAAGAGCTCACGTTTTACAGAAAGCACTTCCAGTGTCTCAACAACTCATTTGTTAGTGATGCAAAGGTAACAATTTCCATATTGTTCATTGTACAGAAAGTATTTGTTTTGTTCTCAGATTTACTGATTTTAGTTCTGAGCAGAAAGCTCCCTCTCCCAAACAAGCCTACACAGAAAAAATTGCCCCTTCGAGCTAAAAACAAAGCAGAAATTATTTTTGCAGTTTGACTTAGTAAAAGTGATTTGTAAAATGCTTTGTCATCTTGACAGAACAAGGGGCAGTGACACAAGCTGTAGCACAGGAATTTCCACCTCATCATGAGGAAAAGCTTCTCTAACATAGGCTAGAGATTAGGAGGAAGTTTTTCACAGAAAGGGTGATTGGGCATTGGAACAGGCTGCCCAGGGAGGGGGTTGATTGACCTTCCCTGGAGGTGTTTAAGGGACGGGTGGATGAGGTGCTGAGGGACATGGTTTAGTGTTTGATGGGAATGGTTGGACCTGATGATCCGATGGGTCTCTTCCAACCTGGTGATTCTATGATTCTGTGATTTTGGGATGAGACCTACATTCTCTCCTTTGGGAGAGCTCCATCTGGCCCAGACTGCAGCAAATAAAATGAGGTGAAAGGGAATTTGCAGCCCTCTCCTCTGAGAGGACATATGACACCAACATATCTGGTGATGTGGTATCAGTTTGCTTTACCACTTAATCTTGGAAACTGAAATACACACCTCTTCTTGTACCATTTTCATAGAATCATAGAACAACCAGGTTGGAAGAGACCCATCAGATCATCGAGTCCAACCATTCCTATCAAACACTAACCCATGTCCCTCAGCACCTCATCCACCCGTCCCTTAAACACCTCCAGGGAAGGGGAATCAACCACCTCCATGGGTAGCCTGTTCCAATGCCCAATGACCCTTTCTGGGAAAAACTTCCTCCTAATCTCTAGCCTAAATCTCCCCTGGCGGAGCTTTGCTTTCAAACCTGAGAAGGGAGACAGGACTTAATTAATTCAACTAATCAGAGGGGTGTGTGTAACCCTCTGAGCAGAGAACATTGTAGGCTGAAGGGACACAAACAACTGAGAAACTTTCAGGGTTGTTGGACTTCCTCGCAGTGAAATGGCAAGTAAATGCCTTTAACCACAGTTTGTGTGACTTCCCCACTGGAAAATCTAGTAAAATACATATACAGCATCTCTCAAATATTAGACCTTTTCCGTGGGCACTAAAAAAAGTGTTCAAAAAGTGACTCTGAGGTCCAACGCGGGAAACAAACCCATCTCCGATTTTGATGAGTAACTTAATGACACCACAACTAAACAGGTTATGTTGTAAACAGGCAGGAGGTTGTAAAAGAATCTAATACTGCCTTAGATTCCCTTGAGTGCTTTTCAAGGAACACCAAGTAAAATAATGCTGCTGCAAAGCCCCAAGCAGACGATATCATAGTGCGACACCACTTTAATAATGTATCACACAAGCAGCGCTTCGGTCTAGCAGGATCAATGGGGAGGTACTTTACTAAGTGAAAAAAAAAGATTTAGAGGAAAATCAGAGTGAAAGTGGAAAACCGCGATGAAGTGCATGTTTTCTAAATTAGAATATGTCCAAACATATTCTAATATGTCCAGACAGGGGTCAGGATGAGAGGGAATGGCCTCAAGCTCCGCCAGGGGAGATTTAGGCTGGAGATTAGGAGGAAGTTTTTCACAGAAAGGGTCATTGGGCACTGGAACAGGCTACCCAGGGAGGTGGTTGTTTCACCTTCCCTGGAGGGGTTTAAGGGACGGGTGGACGAGGTGCTGAGGGACATGGGTTAGTGTTTGATAGGAATGGTTGGACTCGATGATCCGATGGGTCTCTTCCAACCTGGTGATTCTATGATTCTATGATTCAAACAATGATTTCTGACAGTCTAAATCAATTTAATTTCAAGCCTATGCTTTATACAATGCTTTTGGTTTCATTCTTTTGAAGAAAAATATTGTTCATGTCTTTAAGAAAAGTAAAGCTTTTTGTTTTAATTAATGAAATGCAGTAGGCATAGGATTGCAAACACTCAGTTGTCCTTGAAAATTTTTCCTTCAGGTAATATCAATACGTTTATAATGATTTTACAGAATTGGTTTAAAAAATTCATGTTAAGTCCCTGTATAACTTGTGACTATATCACTTACCTCTTCCTTCTGGTTCCTTCACGGCTGCGGCAGGACTGTACAGCAGTCAGTACTATATCACTTCCACCTGCTGCAGGTTCAATACGAAGCAGACAAATGCCGTCTCTACAAGCTGAGTTTATATACTTTATATGTCAGACACAGTGCACTTCAGCTTCTTCCAGAAACAAAGCTGTGGGGAAGAGAAATGGTGATGCTTACTTAGAAAGAAACAGCAAGCAAGACTGGGAGAAGTCTGGCTGGAAAACTGCCAGGAGGAGAGGGACCTGGGGGTGTTGGTCGACAGCGACTGACCATGAGCCAGCAGTGTGCCCAGGGGGCCAAGAAGGCCAATGGCATCTTGGCTTGGATCAGAAATGGTGTGACCAGCAGGGCCAGGGAGGTGATTCTCCCTCTGGACTCAGCACTGGTGAGGCCGCTCCTTGAATCCTGTGTTCAGTTGTGGGCCCCTCAGCACAAGAAGGATGTTGAGGCTCTGGAACGAGTCCAGAGAAGAGCCACAAAGCTGGTGAAGGGGCTGGAGAACAGGCCCTATGAGGAGCAGCTGAGAGAGCTGGGGGTGTTTATCCTGGAGAAGAGGAGGCTGAGAGGAGACCTCATTGCTCTCTACAACTCCCTGAAGGGAGGTTGTGGAGAGGAGGGAGCTGGGCTCTTCTCCCAAGGGACAGGGGACAGGACAAGAGGGAATGGCCTCAAGCTCCACCAAGGGAGATTTAGGCTAGAGATTAGGAGGAAGTTTTTCACAGAAAGGGTCATTGGGCATTGGAATAGGCTGCCCAGGGAGGGGGTTGATTCCCCTTCCCTGGAGGTGTTTAAGGTACAGGTGGATGAGGTGCTGAGGGACTTGGTTTAGTGTTTAACAGGAATGGTTGGACTAGAAGATCCGATGGGTCTCTTGCAACCTGGTTGTTCTATGATTCTATGATTCTGTGATTCTAAGACAAAGAGAAAGAAGAACAGGGAAGTTTAAGATTCAGATACATCCTTGTGAATTAAGGGGACTGGTGTACACTGCACTGATCAATCACCGTCCTGTTGTATTGTGTGGTCAAACAGACCAGTTGGATGTGGGAAAACAGGGACATGGTGGTTTCTTTTCAGATTTCAAATGCTCTCTCAAACCTTCAAACTCTCAATGATGCAAGTACAGGACAGGCCTCCTCTTGGTCCAACATTGTTATTCCATAAAAACACTACAGAATCTTCTCTGACAGTTCATTAGTTTCCCTCACTGGCTTTCCTGAAAGTCACTTAGCAACAGAACTCCCCAAACACACACACACATGTCATTGAATAAAGAGAAATGGCTTTCAGCTCTAAGAAGGTCATCAAAATTGTAATTAAAGCAAAATGCATTACCGTGTTGAGCTCATTTGTAATTAAAAAAAGAGAGAGAGAGATTTAGGTAGGATGTAGGTTTTCATCTCAAACATAATTATTTTACAAGTGTCTTCCCATTTTGAACAGTTTCAGGCAAGATTTAGAAACAAATAAGCATTAAAGACTAAAATAAATAGGTATGAAGAGAACAGGAGCATGAAGCTATATGGAAATTAGCATTTTTAATTCAAGGAAATAACAATGAAACCATATGTAGGCACTAAACAGACACTACAAGCAAATAAGGAACTTTGCTGATTTCATATTTAAGAGAGATTAGTCTCAAAAGGAGCTTTCACAGGTTTAGCAATTTTTGGTGTAGCAAATTTAGCTGCATTATTAATTACAGTTTTCTGTATTATTTTGGACTGTTAGACTGTGAAGATGTTATTGTAGCTAAAAATACATTCTTAGCTCCGTATCTGATGTGTTCCTTTTTGCCCAGAACGAGGCTTTTATTTAGAACAAGATTATCTCTGGAATTGCTACATGACATCAGGGGTTTTTTTATGTAAAACATCATGTAATGCAGAAACATGGTTTTATGTGACAGAGCTTAGAACACTTCAGGCATTCTTCCAAAGAAAAATTTCTCATTTTATTGCAATTATTTCATTGTGTGCTGGCCAAATCCCTCTACTTGCTCTCTGTGAGGGATCTTTCCAAGTGTAGACACTGCTGTAGCTAATAAAGATTTGCTGATGCAATAGTTCCACTCAGCCTAGCTCAGGAAAGCCGAAGAGATGGGTAGTTGCTATATCTTTGTATTAAACCCTTGTAGGCTCTGTAACCCTTTCCTCCACTCCCTACTTGCACTATGGCTCCAGTTAATTGGTTTGCCAAGACATTATGACTGAACTGGCTTGGATCAGAAATGGTGTGACCAGTAGGGCCAGGGAGGTGATCCTCCCTCTGGACTCAGCACTGGGGAGGCTGCTCCTCGAATCCTGTGTTCAGTTGTGGGCCCCTCAGCACAAGAAGGATGTTGAGGCTCTGGAGAGAGTCCAGAGAAGAGCAACGAAGGTGGGGAAGGGGCTGGAGAACAGGCCTGATGAGGAGTGGCTGAGAGAGCTGGGGGGGTTTATCCTAGAGAAGAGGAGGCTGAGGGGAGACCTCATTGCTCTCTACAATCTAAGTTGTTTATTTATCGCTATAAAAGACCCTCTTGCTGCACCTTTGGAGATCTCACAGGTGGACACACTGTGTAGGACCTTCCAGTTGTCCAGGGCAGGTTCTCCAAAATCCTCCCTGTGCTAGGGGCTCCCCAACTACTGAGGGTCTGGATAATGACAAAAGGGCAATTGAGATTTATCTCTCTTAATTACTGACCTTATGCTCTTGCAGTAATGATTAGATGCATTGCCTTTACAGCTGCTACTGTTAACTTGCTGCTAATCACCTACTAATTATTCGTTACCTTTCGTCTTTAAAGAAGTTACATAAAAATTGATTTCACGCAGTATCTGAGAGTTTGGGCCTTGTGTGCTCTTCGCACTCTGCAGTTTGCACTCTGTGATAAAACACAATGTTCTTAAATATAATAATATTTCTACTCTATCTTCTATCAATTTCTAAAAAGAATAGTTCCATTTAGAGTTTTTTATTACTAGTGTCACCTCTCATATCACTCTATAGGTTTCTGTTTCAACATAAGTGAAATCTGTACTTTATCAGAAGGATTTAAAATATCCATATCCAATATAATTGTGAATTCATCCAATATAATTTAAAATATCCATAGTGTGATGTTACTGTTTCCACAAAGAGCTCCTTGAATTTCATTCTCATTAGGTGGTGGACAAGAAGGGGAAATGGTCAAACATTTACTTAAGAAAAGTTATACATCACAGTTTTTTTTCCAGAAAAACGTGAACTACAAGCTTCTGTTCTTAATTGCAGAGTAAAAGTTCATGTAATTTGTGCAACTTCTCCTGCGTTGAATTTAGTACACAGTGTTCTGTGTACCAAAAATAAAAGGAGTCGTTTTTAGAGCCTATTCAAATTGCAGTGCTGGTCTAAAAAGGAACTTGTAAAAATAGCATCACAGGAATAAATTTTAAACGTGTCTAGTAAATGTGAGCTGGAAACCAAAGTTTCAGAGAAGGAGAAAGAGGAGAAATGGTTGAGTTGACAGGAGTATTTGTCTTCAGAGATGAATTTACATTCTCAGCGAAGTAGCAAATGTTGTTTAGATTTTTCATTTTCATTTACAAGGAGTATTATCCATTACTTCCACTGACAGTCATCACCTGTCATTCCTTAAATGATCTCTTTGCTTCCAAGGAGATCTGCAGCTTCAGATCCATCACCCAGTGCCTCCTACAAAGTCTAACGATCATCTAACTATCATCTAACTATCATCTAACTATCATCATTAGTTTCTTCTACCACAGACTATCCACCTTCTTACTAATTCCCCAATTTCCATTTTCAGATGTGATCTGATATATGTCAAAACTACTAAGTAAACTAATTAGATAAAAAAAGAAATGCTATGTATACATCTAGGTTTCTCTATGGTGTTCCTTAAAGTCAGTCAAATTAATTCTTCGTATCCTTTGAAATCTCCTTGCTTATAAAACACATGAATTTCCATTGGGTCCTGACTGTGTCTTTGCTTAATCTTAATTATGTCTTTTCAAATCAAAGGCTGGGAGGTTACGAGCTGTTTAAAGGCTCCAAATCGTAAGCAGATGCCAGATTTCTAAGGTTTATATATATGAATCTGATAGATGTTATTTTGATGTTGTGTGTAAGCACCTTCTGTTAGGTCTGGGTCAGTGATACTTTAGCACTTTCAGCATATTTGAACAATTTTTCATAAAATGGTTAATACAAGAATTTTTAAGGGTGTCCTTTGAGCAGAGAGGCTGTAATTACGAATGGATTCAGAGTCTTGATAAGTTCAATCTCCTCAGAAGCATCTGTAAGATTATTTTTTATTTGGAGACTCACCTGAAAAGCAAGTATTAAGCATTTCTTCCGGCAAATATTGCCCTGAGGTGTTTATACTACATCCTGGTTACAATTCGCAAGAAAGAATTCTCCTGCGTGCATTGAACATCTCTGAATCGGCTCCATATCCAATTACATGTCCCTTAATTCTCATGACTGGGATTGATAAACTCTGGATACTGTCCCCTGAAGGAAAACGGTCTCAGAAAATCAATTCCAGGAGCTGCTCGGGTGGCATTTGTCTATAGGGGTTGGTTGTTTCTTCTCCTCCCCTCAAGCTTTCTAGATCAAAGCATTTGGGATGACATCAAACTAGAATCAGTGCCTTTTAACTAAAGACTGTTCACAAGTATGAAAATAACTGTTCAGCTGGTGCCCCAGTTTCCTCTAGGGAATGCAGCCGATAAAACCTGCTCAAATCATAGAATCATAGAACAACCAGGTTGGAAGAGACCCAACGGATCATCGAGTGCAACTATTCATGCTGAATTGTTCAAAGGGCAACATGGGTCCTGGGTAACTGCTAGAATGGAAGCTGTAACTACAAACTACTAGATCCTGCACAAGATCCTGCACTTGGGGCACAACAACTCTATGCAGAGCTACAGACTGAGAGAAGCCTGTCTAGAAAGCTACCAGGAGAAGGGCCTGGGGCTGTTGGTCGACAGCGACTGACCATGAGCCAGCAGTGTGCCCAGGGGGCCAAGAAGGCCAATGGCATCTTGGTTTGGATCAGAAACGGTGTGACCAGCAGGGCCAGGGAGGTGATTCTCCCTCTGGACTCAGCACTGGTGAGACTGCTCCTCAAATCCTGTGTTCAGTTGTGGGCCCCTCAGCACAAGAAGGATGTTGAGGCTCTGGAGTGAGTCCAGAGAAGAGCAACAAAGCTGGTGAAGGGGCTGGAGAACAGGCCTGATGAGGAACACCTGAGAGAGCTGGGGGTGTTTATCCTGGAGAAGAGGAGGCTGAGAGGAGACCTCATTACTCTCTACAACTCCCTGGGAGGAGGTTGTGGAGAAGAGGGAGCTGGGCTCTTCTCCCAAGGGACAGGGGACAGGACAAGAGGGAATGGCCTCAAGCTCCACCAGGGGAGATTTAGGCTGGAGATTAGGAGGAAGATTTTCACAGAAAGGGTCTTTGGGCAGTGACAGAGGCTACCCAGGGAGCTGGTTGATTCACCTTCCCTGGAGGGTTTAAGGGACGGGTGGATGAGGTGCTGAGGGACATGGTTTAGTGTTTGATAGGAATGGTTGGACTCGATGATCCAGTGGGTCTCTTCCAACCTGGTGATTCTATGATTCTATGATCTCACATAGAAAATGAGTACAAGCCAGGATGCCATTGGCCTTCTTGGCCACCTGGGCACACTGCTGGCTCATGGTCAGTCGGCTGTAGAACATGTTCATCGTGCATGAAATACAGTAAAAAATCAGGTGTCAAATTCAAGGAGTTGTTATAGCAGCACTTACACCAGAGCTTACTGTGAGATACACAGCAAGAGCAGCAGGAACAGCCTTGCTGAATAGTATTTTTTCGACAACAGTGCAAAACGATGTTGTTCTTGTGGCCAAAATTCACTTAGTGTGCAGCAGACGCCTAAGAACACATTAGCAAGTGTTGGAATATTCAATTTAAAATGTCATTATCTTCGATCACTTTAAAAAAAATGTTTAGGCATTTTAATAAGAGTCTTGATTAATGATGGGATCAAAAGAGGTTCCTGGGTTTTTTTGCTCAGGCTGCTGACCTCTTCCAGGATTGAAAGCTAAAACGTTTTTGAGACACGGCTTGGGTCCAGCTGCACACCTTAGAGCAAAGCGTTATTACGTGTGTCCCAGACTTTCTGAAATCATTAGCTTTTTATTGTTAGCAGGGTGAAATTCAATAGAACTGGAATGGAGAAAGGGAGTTTTATAGATAACTCAATTGTAAAGTTGATATTTGGCCTTTTAAAGGCAAGTAACTGCAAAGTCTTATTGAAAAAGAGTAGACACCTAGTTGAACAGAAATCCTTATTACAGAGATTCCAGGTGTTTACATTAAGTTGTCTCTGATCTTTGGGCATCTCTTACCAAGGTCAACTAGAAACTAATAAACACACCTGAGGTCTATCAGGGTTTGAATTTTAAATTAGATGGTTTTGTTCCTACCCTTTTTGGCTCTTGCAGGGAGAGGAGAAAATGTTTTTCAAGCTCGTCAGAGGCAGCAAGTCTGAGAATAAGCCAAGACTGATAACTAGTCAGTGCTAGAGGTGCACTCAGAGAAAATAAGGCCACATCAGGATAATGAAATAATTCTTTTTCTTCAGAATTCTCTACAGAAGGAAACTAGGATAATTTCATAGTAGAGCTTTCCCACATGGGGACAAAGTTGGAAATGTTCTCAAATTCAAGAGCGATTAAAGTTTTCAGAAGAAAAATTAATAGTTTTAATTATAGATTACCTAGACTAGCTGGTTCTAATCTAGCATTTCTAAAGAAATAGCAATAAGAAGCAGCTAAACCCCTAATTCTGTTGGGTAACCAATGGCATTGCTGAGGGAAGGAAACCCTGAGGGTAACTGGGGAAGCTACACAACAATAAGACTGATTTCTTATTGGATCAACTTGTTCCAAGCAGTAATAAAAAAAAAAAAAATAAAGAAAACTGGATATGTGAACAGAAAGCAAATAATAGAGAAGCAGTGATGAGGCTTTGAAGGAAGTAGGGACTTGCAGATCCGAGAAAGCTCTTTGAGACTATAGAAACATAGAATCATAGAACAACCAGGTTGGAAGAGACCCACCGGATCATCGAGACCAACCATTCCCATCAAAACATATAAAGAAGGTTTTGGAGTTGATTAAGTGCATTTGACTATCACTTTTGGACACTGATAGTTAATAAACTACCCTTCATCGTGGGTCTGAAGCTGACATGGGAAGACAAGATTTTATTGTTGACTAATAATGAACTAAAAAAACAGTGGGAAAAGTTGTAAGTTGCCATGATTCATAGAGGTTATTGTATAAGTGACAGCTTGCTCAGTTTTTTTTTTACAAAATTATTCAGTTTAGTTTAAATTAAACTGACTACAATGACTTTTGAGAGCATCTCATGATACTGAGTCATTGGCAATAAAATATCAACTGAAATCCACTGCTGATAAAAACAAAGTTACACTTATAAGAAAAAAACAAGACAAAGTCAACTCCACTAAAGAATTAGCTGGATTAGACATTATTGCTAAGAGATTTAGGAGCAATTTGGGACAGTTCTGTTGGAATGGGAGCTCTGTGTCCGGCAGCAGTCTGAGGCAAACAGAATGTAAAAATTTTTGGATGGATAAATTGAATCAAAACAATAGCAACCAAAAAAAAAAAGTGTGGGATATACACAACTTTGAATGGAAAGTAAAATATTCTGTGCTTCTTCCTTCAGCCTCTGCCATACCCTCTGCTCCAGCCTGAAAGATAAAGATGGTAGAAATGTTAAGGGGAAAAAAGGAGAACAAGGAGATAAATACACAGGCAGGTAAATATTTTAACGAAAATTTAATATTCTTCCTTTTAGAAAAGACAGTATGAAAAGGGGAGTATGCAACAGAGTCCTTGATACGTCATGCGTGATATAGAGAAACTGAATAGAAGATAATTCTCTTCTTAACATGCTGCATGAACTAGGGACACTAAAGGAAAAGCTTAGACGGAATATTCAAAATAAATGCAAGAATAGGAGAATTATTGAGATTAGAAAATTTATTTTCACAGGATGTTGCATCTGTCTGAAGTGCCAGGAGATTTGAAAGGCAAGTGGACCATTTCGTACAAGAGAACTGTTGACCAGAGAGAAGCAGATTAAAAGGTCTAGAATGGGAAATCCTTAAGCTGGAAATTTCTCCTCTGTCCCCATCTCTCCTTGATTCTAATTATTCTCACAGCATCCACAGTGATCACGGTCAGACACAGAGCTAAACCGACAGATTTCATGACTTTTTATTTCTTTTTTTCTTAATGTGAACTTGTTGATTCATATTGTTGGAGCTGAAGGTTTGTGAGGGTTGGAGCTGAAGGCTTGTGAGGGACTGGTTCACCATCATTGTATTGGAGCTGAGGGACTGGTTCTCCATCGTCTTTTGGGAGCTGAAGGCTTGTGAGGGACTAGTTCTCCATTCTCCTGTTGGAGCTGGAGGCTTGTGAGGAACTGGTGGGACCAGGTCTGGGTGGGATAAGAGAGGACAATTGGCTCAACTGCCTTCGTGAAGGTGACAGACGGAGCTGGAAGGCAGCGAGGTGCTAGGGCTCTTGCGGGAATTCCATTTTCTCCCCTCAAGACCCAGAACGTTGGGGTTGGTTTATTCCTTTTGTGGGTTTTTGTGGGCTTTTTGGTGGTTCTCTCTCAAGCCGGTGAGGAATCGCACCAGGAGCTGTTGGGCTGAACTCACTCGCGTCGCCACTGGCATCTTCGAGTGGTTTTTTGGGTTTATTTTATGGTGCCGGAGCAATTGTTGAGCCTCAGATCCTCAGATTCAAGAAGCAAAGGGCTCGGCTGGGGTGGGTTCTCGATGCGACTGGGCTGGACTGGAGCATCGTTGAACCCACAGTGTTGGTTCCATCCTGGTTTGATTGGAATGGTTGGACTCGATGATCCGCTGGGTCTCTTCCGACCTGGTTATTCTGTCATTCTGTGATATTATTGATCAATAATAACAATAACATTCTATTAAAAGCAGTTTTCCAATGAGAGACACAGAACAGGGTCAATCAGCTTTGTAGAAAAGGTCAATACTTACCACTTTTAAACTTTGTGCTTTTCTAATTGCAGTCGTTGAACATCGTTTGAATTCTTCAAAATAGTTGGAATGGAATAAGTTGTCTAGATAAGGTATAAATGATGAGAACCTTGAACAATTCACCTTTACTTCATGTTGTTAGGCTCACAACCATCTCAAGTTTCATGAACTCGTCGTGTAAAAAATGTGCTCTGTGTACCACAGAGTTTTATTATTCTTTGGCTGTCGTCAGCAATATCTGTTCCAGCAGCTGCAACAGATGTCAGGGCAGTGACAAACAGGACAGCGAAAATCTGCACATAAATGGAATAAGAATTTGCAAGAATCCTTCAAGCATGTAATGGTGGTTGAGAGAGAAAAATAAATATTTCCTACAGGGAAAATGTCCCTTCGTAGTGAGGTATGAACTGTCACATCATGAAATAAAGTGCATAAATGTGACTTTTTTTTTTGCATATTTTCAGCCTGGAAAATAAATACCAGGACAGAGAGTTCTGCATGTGATTTCTGCTTATGGATTAGCAGTAGGCAGAGTGGTGCTGCCTGACTGATGTATCTGTTCCATAACATTTTCAGGTTGTCAGCTAATGAATTAAAATCGTCTAAGCCTCAGTCTATGCTTTTTGTATTATAATACAATTGCACTTAGGCACAGGGAGTTTATATGTCAGTGGAAGTTAAGAGAAGCTAAGAAATATAAAGAGTATATATTGTTACTGAGAAGTATTGAAGGTACATACTAAAAACAATATGTAAATCATATTTCTCTGTGTGATTTAGGTTTTATAATTTGAAACAACACTATATCAAGGGCAAACCTTGAGGGAGCAGCAGGTGATTTGAGTTTGGAACATGGATATTGGCCACGATTTGCTGAAAAACTTGATAGTGATGGTTGGACTAGAAGATCCGATGGGTCCCTTCCAACCTGGTTGTTCTGTGATTCTATGATTCTTATGTTAATATGTACAAGTTAGGGAGAACTGGAAGCTTGAATATAACCATCATGAAGTGCACAGAGGTGAAAATAAAGAAATAAAAGAATGTGGTTTTCCCCTTCTTTTAATATTAATGCCTATTTCAAGTTGCTTGAGGGTTCAGAAATATTAAGCAGCCTTTAGTCTGATTGGTTATGGAAAAAAGATATTGTAGGGGACACGAACTCATGACAAAACTATGGAGTTAATGTAAACTTCAGCACAGACTAAATCTCATAACCATCCAGTCAGATCTATATTTTGGTCAGCACACTGAGCAGTTCTTCCTAAGAAAGTTGCTAGGGTCTTCGAGCTAGAATGTTCATCTGTGCAAACCCCTGAGACTCACATTGAAGGAAAAAGCTGAAGAAGTCATGAAGTCATTTATAGTTGGACTGGATGATCCGATGGGTCTCTTCCAACCTGGTGATTCTATGATTCTAAGTCAAAGATCAGACCAGGAGGCTGTCCTGGCAGTTGGATGCTGGTGTATATGATAAGTTAGTATGAGAAACACAAGAAAGGTTTTCCTTACTGAAACTACTCTGAGGCTAAAGGGAAAAAAAATCAGTCTTCCAGGACCATAAGGTCTTTCACAAGTACTTACTTCAAGGCTGATCTTTAAAATAAAAGAAGAAAAAAGAAGCTGCTCTTCCAACAGAGGCAGCAGCCTGCGTTCAAAAGAGACAAAGTAAAACCTCAGCTCTCTGGAAGCCAAAGTTGAAGATCCTACTGGCTTCAGCGCTGCCATCATTTCATAATCCATGGAGTGTTTCAGGACGTTCTTTTTGACTAGACTTAGAGGTGACAAGAA